>CAJNOQ010000495.1:34265-48986 GCA_905250885.1 Didymodactylos carnosus | reverse complement strand
CCCTACCTTACACTTACAGTAGATGAATATGTTTTTTTTCTCATTTTTTAGTGATGTTACAGTTTGAAGAAGTAGATAACTTAAAAATGTTACCCTCATTGTCAAACCCAACAAATACTCAAGGCCCATCGGTGACCGATAGTTTTGCTACTGATACTACAGCTGAATTGATTATGTTCGATAATGAACCAGTAACAACCATTCAGTCAACATATAACACTACATCACCACCGTCAGCAACAATATCGACAATGAGAAAAAGTGAGAGTAATCGAGGTACGTACACTTCAAATAACTTTTTAATAGGTAAAAAGGCTCGAAAGATTGTATCAATAAGTGCGATCAACGATTTTATGTATACTATCTTTTTTGTGAATAGATAAAAGTTATCATAAATTTTCTGGTAATGTTTTATTTTCTTTCTCTCCGTACACTAAAACTAA
Organism: Didymodactylos carnosus; assembly: GCA_905250885.1. Classification (NCBI taxonomy): domain Eukaryota; kingdom Metazoa; phylum Rotifera; class Eurotatoria; order Philodinida; family Philodinidae; genus Didymodactylos; species Didymodactylos carnosus. The sequence goes on along the minus strand of CAJNOQ010000495.1, from coordinate 48,543 downwards.
GCATGAAAAAATTATTAGTATTAATAGCTAAAGCACACATATAAGCTTTTTCTGCGGGAGTAGATAGAAACTGATAAATGACTAACTTATGCTCTGCTATTTGCTTAACGAAAAGAAAATAATCGTTAGTTTGAGACAGTTGCATGATCCTCTTTGTAGTAAGGATTATCATAAATTATTTCCTCTAGTACTTCGTCAAGCACATTCTTCTCTATTCAGTAGTAGTAAATTCTTAGTCATTTCATCCCTAGTAGTAGTTCTATCTTAGTTTTATTTAATTGACAAATTTTGTTTTCAGCATTGAGTTCGTCATCGATGAACAATAATAATGTAGCAAATCTTGCTACATTAAGTTTGAATAATCCTAATCATCCACTTTCTCATTTACAAAGTTCAACAACAGCATCAACAACAACTACCGAACAATCTTTAGGCGGTAACCCTTTTAATCCATTCGATGTTAAAATAAAAAAGCCATCATTCAAAGGTATACTTCAAGACATGTATTACATATTTATTCATTCATTCATTCATTACATTCAGATCTAGTTGTTCAAGTTTGTCTTATTCTATTATCATTAGCATAGCTGCATGTGAAGCCAAGCTTGAAAACGAATTTTGAACGGTATTTGTAAATTATGTTCTTCATCTTAGGTTTTTGGCCAAATAGAAAAGAGAAAAGTAAAAAAACAAAACTTCAAAAAACAAATCAAAAACAAAATATATATGGTACACAACTCGATGACAGTACTTCAGTGAATTCGCATAATTCAGCGTTAGTAAATAACGATAATATGAAAGATAGTTTATTTTATTGTGTGTATTATGATTTTTATAGTGAATCAAATGAAAACAACATTGGGAAAATTATTGGTAGTATTGATGGCCTCAATCAGTTATCTTCACCAACAATGACAACAGCAACAAACGCTCTCCCTAATGTTACAAAAAGCAAATGTGTATGTTTAGTGTGCGTAGTTATAAATATAGTTTTACTTTTTTCTATTGTTTAGCCAACACCTGAACCTTATAGTCGGGAAAAATCAAGCCCACAAACATCTGATAATCGTCAGTTATACTGTAAAAGTACCGTACCGTTTTCATCTATGAGTAATAATCGCCAACAACAATCATCACAATCGTCAACAAGCTCCGATGAAGATGATGATGATTATCCAATGGCAAAAATACAGTTCAAAATTAATCCAGCTGCAAAAACAACAACAACAAACACCACTGAAATAAGTAACGAATCAAAAATTAGTGACGCAATGAGACAAGTCGATAAAAATATTGGACATATAGCGACCTATTCAAGAGCAACAGGACGTGTAAGTAATCAAAAGGAATGGTCTTTCTTCAATTATTTTGATTATATCATTTGCTGATTAAGTATTTGTGTATTATACGCTGATTCTTTTTAATATTTATAGGAAGAGGTAACATGAATTGCTTTTGTAATCTAAAACATTTTGTTTTCATGTTGTGTGGTTTATTTTTGTAACAATAACGAGGAAAAAGTTTTTAACGGTTTCAATGTAATATTTGTTGTATTTCACACATCATGTGTCTCATAGCTCAGCACAAAGGTGTTGCATTAGACTATTTTCCACTAACACATATATATACACACACATAAGAGTTTTTTCATACCAATACACTCACAAACAAATCTTTGTTTTTTCTTCTAGAAAATACCAGATATGAGCAAATCAATATCAGCTGGTCAAATGAGACCTGCACCTCCGCCACCACCTCATCGAATGCCGTACTTATTTTACTATGTAGTAGTGCTCCACTTTATCATTTCGTTTTTTTCTATACATAGGGCTCTGTCTACAAGTGTAACAGTTGATAATGTTGTTAATGCTCCTCAATCAAATATTATGTGGCAAAATCCGCGTTCAAACTCATTAAGTTCATCGTTGGATCCAATGGCTTCTTCTTCGATTAATAATCACGAAAGTAAGAGTTTTTTCTACCTAGACTTATATAATTATGAAAATGAATTTCAGAATATGTTGCAACATCGTATGAAGAAGATGCAGAAGTAGCGAATTCGTTTCCAAATTCTTCAGCGATATCCAATACTTCATCGACGATAATGAAACAACCAGTGCTACCATTTCCCACCGTTCCAAGACCAGTAACTCGTACAAGACAAGTGATGGTGAGTTAGAAAGACATATATAAAAAAAAAGCGAACTATTTTATCAATAAGTACTTAAAAAGTTTATGATGTTGATTATCCTAACCAATATAAAGGTTCAATTTTTCTAATACTTTCTGTAAAGCTGATTCTGATGTTTTTTTGTTGCTCATTGATAAATTTCCATTAGGTCTACTTTTGCGTGCCCTCTATGTTTTCAGTTGCACGATGATCCATGGAAAATCAATCAATCATCACTATCCATGACTCAGTCAGGATATTTCTGTCCTGCTAGCATTTGCTCAAATGATACATTTCGTTTTTCATGTTGCCATCGCCACTATCTCCCTCGTTATTGCTATCCCATTAGATACTCTCCTTCGTCGTTGTATTCCTATCCACCGACGAATATCTGTTATTTATCGGACAACAATCTTAGCTGTCATAGTGCTGATTTCCAATCAATTTCATGCATAAAAAAATCCAAATCGGATTTATTATCATGTAAAAACTGGAGTAATTATCATGCTTTATCAACATCATGTCTCTCTTATTCAAATTTATCATTTTCATGTTGTTCTAACCATAGTAAATGCTCTGCATGCCATTCTCTTGTAACACATTGGTTAAAAACCACAAATTATTCTGCGTACCACCATCATCCGTGTTGTTCTTCGATATGTAGTCAACGGTCAATTAACCAAAATCAACAACATCAGATAAATGATTTACAAAAGCAAAAAGATAATTGGTCACTGATAAGTTCTGATGCTGAATCATCAACGAATAATTCAGAGAAGCTTTTAATTTCATCATTGTCAGTTGAAAAACGCTCAACACCAATATCAGACTCAAATAGATTAGCTGAATCTTTAAGAAACGTATGGAAAACATCACTTTCACCTGTTACAAAAAAGTTACAAAGAAATAATAAACCAATAATTCACCTTGAACAAGAACAGAAGCAATGTGACATGAATCAATTGTATCAGCAAATTGAAGACGCCTTCATTTCGCCTGAGATTAAACATTGTATAAAGAAACATAATCCAAGTAAAGTTAGTTTAGGTTTTATACATATTTCTGAAACACAATCGATTGAACAAAGTGCTATGATAGTATCCAATTCAAACATAGAAAATATAACAAAAGACTCGGGTAACTCGTCATGTGATAAATGATTGATGACATAGACAAATCTTCATAGTTATTACACTATTCTATAGCACAGGATTCGAAATTCAATAAAATTAAAGAAGAAACATACGTAAATCAACACCAACAACATGAAAAACCGTTAGTATCCTCTTCATCTATTTCATTAAATTCATTTCACAGTGCTTGTGAAAGTCCAACGGATTATCTTTTAACAACAATCAATAATAATTTAAAATCGACTGTACTATTTGAGCAAAAACAAAACTATGTGTCATTAAATGAATTGAACAATGTTGCTGAATTGATGTTGGGTAGTAAACTGGTTAAAAATCAGTTTGAAAACTCATATGCAAATACAGAAATAATTTCTCTTCCACCACCGCATCTTCTACCACCAAATCATATTAATCTTTGGCCGAGAAAAAGACAAGAAAAGGTTTTTCTTCCTCAATGCTACAATCTTATGAGTTTGATCAAGATAAATTTTATTTGCATTTTGTTTATCCTCATGTTATATAATAAGAATGATTTTTATCCATTTTGATAATTTTACTTTTCATCTTTCTACGTTCCAGCATTATATTCTAACATTAAGTTTGCATTATATTTTGTCTTTTCGGACAATTATTAATCTTTTGTTTTTATTAATATAATCTGTTTATTTTAGCCGACACCAACAATGAGTACGGCATTACCGTCATCATCAGTGTCTTCAATGTCTTCTACTAATGGACGTATGACCCCTCTTACGCTGACTAACAGTATGGGGATGTCAACCAGTTTTCAGTTTGGCACAAATAATTCATTATCATCATCTGTGAACGGTTCTTCATCACCATTAACAATTGGCTCCACAGATAATATTCCGATAGCAATGGCTTATCAAGAAATGATTCATGCAATGATGAATGGAGAAGATGAAACAAAGTAAAACTATCTATTATTTGTAGCTAATTTTATTTCATTCTCTTTCTATTTTTAGATGGAAAATTCGTATACAAGGCGATATGCTAGTATCATTTCCTGCTGCTATATTACATCTACTATCTGCACCAGTTTCACAACTTTCTCCACTTGAATTTCGTTTAAGAAATTTAGACAAAGTGGAAAATATCATTGCTAATCCACAATTAGTCAGTTTGTATGTTCATTTCTCTTGTTACTTATTAACACAATATTAATATATAATTTTCTTTCCTAGAAATCAAACATTATCTGAGCCAGATGCACCCGTGTATAGTTTTAATATGACTGCATTATCTGGGATCCTTAATAACTTAAAAATAAAAAATCCAAATTTACCATTTTTCAATTTTGGCGTCTTAAAATATGAGGTAAATATTTTATATCATTGTTTTTTTTTTTGTTCTTTTAAAACATGTTTGTCATTTATAAGGTTAAACACTTAGGATCTAATAGTATTCCCATTCATGTTTCATCACAATGGTCAACAACGTCCGATACAATTATCATAAACCTGGCCTATCGATTTAATAGTTCCGCATTTCCAGATAATATACGCTTAATGAATGATATTGTAACATTCCACACGATTATCAATGATGCCAAGCAACTAACAGATTCATTACCGACGGCTGAATGGTACGGAGACTTATGAGAATGAATTTTAGTTTACATAGCTTGTATTTTTTGAATGCCCATTCTTGCTTGATTATAAATCTAACATTTTTATTCTTTAGGTCATTAGCTGAACATAAACTTGTATGGAAAGTACCCTATACATTTGATGGAAGTGGAACGTTAACAGCCACTTTGTCTACTCTCAATATTAATGATAATAATCAAGTAAAAGAAAATGGTATAAATTCAACTGAACACGTATCAGACTTAATAACATCATCTCCAGTTCATGTGCAATTTTTGGGTGAAAATGCTTTGTTTTCATCAATTGATTTTGAATTTGCTTGTCGTGGATATCGCGTTTCATTATTGAAAAAGAAAATTTGTAGTGGTAAATATCAATCAGAGTCGCTTGATAGTAATAACTATAGGCGATCATCACTCAATCATCGAAACAGTTTACCGTCGTTTGTAACTTCAACAAGTGTAGTATCATAAGTTTGTTTTCTCTCTGATCAATAAAAAAAAAAAAAAATGCAATGAAATTGTATAAAATCTGATAAAAGAATACTCTTTGGTGCTGTGTAAAAATAACCTACACTCATCATATTTTCTCTCTCACATAGTTAGATTGTTAGAATTTTTTTTTCGTAATATTTTTTTTTTATCAAATGTTATCATTTTATTTTACGAGAAGAACAGTCGAATATTTTCTATTTCTTTTGCATTTATATGATTGCTTGAGCACCTCTGCACATAATTATTTTCACTTTACTTTTATTTTGAACGTATTGGATGGCAAGTCTTATTAATTTCCGGTTTTAAATTTGACATTTTCTTCTAAGAGTTTTCTTAATACATGTAAAAATGAGTTGGACATCTTTTTCTCTCATTTTTCAATTGATTTTCTACAAAGATCAAGAGAACTAGTTCTTAAAACTGTCTGGCACTGTAATAGATGCCATTCTTTTATGACAACTATGAAAGTTTTTAAAAAAAGTTTTTCTCATTTAAAAGTGGTAGTTGTATGAAAGAATCGAATTTTGAGAGATTTGTCAACCCGAGTGAGAATAAATTTTTGTTTTTGTTATTTTGAGCCAAGTGTAGTTATATAAGGAAAACGTAGTTACTCTAATTTACTTTATGTCACATTTTTTCAATTGCACAGATATACACGCACATCATTTTTCTTCTCTTCTCTCTTCTATACACGCAATCTAATATTGTTAAGATCAAGCATGTCTTTATCTTCGTTGCTATTGTTTTTTGTTAATTCCAATTAAATGTACAGGATCACATTAGACGAAACACATTTCTACGTTTTTTCCTTTTCTGTCAATGTATTTATTTAACCATCTATTTTTCTTCATATTCAACTGCCAATATTTATTTGATTTTTTTTTTGTGAAAGTATGTGAAAGAATGTGCAGATTAATATTTCAGCATTCAGTGTCACTATATAGAAGAATTTAACAAAGATAGAATAAATACTAATAATCAATATAATCCAACATTCGTAGTTTTTAATGTGATTATGTGCATAATTTAATTTTAATGAAATCATACTTGATCAGATCGATGCATTGTTTCAAGTATAAAATTAATTTATAGGGAAATTGTGTTAAAAATACGAACTCGTATATAATTACAATAGGGAGTAGTGTTTAAAGTGCTTGATAGATCCTGATAAAAATCGGCATATTAAAACATTTCTAGAACAAGCAACGATAATTGCGTTCACTAGAGGATACAGAAAATATGAAATTCAGTCACAAGCATGCAAATGTAATATAACTATTCTGGAAATAAAATCTAAATTAAGGTTTTTTAAGTACAGTGACATCATATGGCCGTACCGACTTTTTGTAGTTTAACTGAGATGTTATCGATTGCAATGTGTTTTTCAATGCTTGCTGACATCTCGTTATAATATAGAATCTTATCCAATATTCGTATACATTCGACTACTCTTCTATAAAAGTCGATGCCATACAATCATTATTTATCAGAGCTTTGCTGAAGTAGAAAAAAATGTTGGTTTTTATTATTTCCATCATCGATCTGATTCTGACCAGGATTATTACCTAGGCTTGAAAAGCGGAAAAAGTTTTGCTGGTTTTTTTGAAAATTTCTCAAGTTAAGAACGTTTTTCGAAGAGTTTTTTTTATCAAATTTGTTGGTAAAAAAAAGCAGAAAAACCTTGATTCGGGCTATTATGTAGTTTTTCTCTTTATTAAACAACCTTGTTATAATTTCGTCTATCGTACTCATAACTGGATTAACTTATACAATGAATCACGTTACTATCTATTATACACGCTATTTGTAAGAAACGTCTAAATCAAACGCTACAGCAGCGCTGCAATCGATGTAATTTCATGTTTTTACGTTGAGTGTAGGGTATAGTATGCTCTTTAATATATCTTAACATTAAAACAAGCGTTTAGTTTATATAATCCCAAACTTTTGTAGGTTGAACAAACGGTCGATGTGTTCTGTATTGTATAAATAAAAGATGCTGAGTCTTGCTTGTCGATTATTCTGTGCCATACATACTTTCTTGTGCGATCCACTGATACACAATCAGCAGCAGCCGTAGTAGACTATTGCAAAGAGGTTTGCAACAGTATTCCTATTGGTCGAAAAGATAAACCAATTCATTGGCTGTACACTGCTTTGCATGTACTTTTCTATTTTAGAGCTTCACTTCTTTCGCGCTTTGTCATATCAGAATGGGCACCTTTATTTTGAACATGCTCCACTTTTAGCATCATCATGCACATTTTTGGTTTGGCAATAGAAAAAGGGCGTCTGTAGAACGCTTTTATCAAGACCTTATTCTCTATTCGGATCCGGAAGTCATACTTTGATGTCACGTTTACACCGTGATTATGAAACGGTGTATATTAAGTTGGTTTTGATTCTTTGTATGATTCTGTGAACTGTGTCACAAATCATAAACTTTGAACGTACATTCGACAAAAGTTTTATCAACAGCATCTAATAGGTATCTATTTCTCGAAACTTCGGACGCGTTGATAAACTCGTCTCTGACAAAAGACAGTAATCTTTCTCGTTGTTTGACTCGACAGCGGCCATATTTGGATAGAATTGGCGACTAGCGCCAAAAAGATTATTTTAGAACTGGAACTAACTTACTACTATATATGTCAAAGTAAAGTAAAATAAATCTGTATTTGACTGTCAGGTAACTTATTCAATTCTGTTTTTTCCATTTCTTTTTAGATTTTGTACATTATATGTTGAACTAAAATATTTGTACCCTGTGTGTTATATAAGCTCAAAATGTCCGGTAAAATTGCCAATAATTCTACAGACGCAACAAGTAAATTATGGAAAACAGATCATTCCATACCTGGCAGACCGATTTTTGGTGCACAATATTCTCCTCTTTCGTTGAAATCAAACAAGTCAGTATTTTCTACTGTTGATATTGGGATGTATAAGTCCAAGATTGTATCAAAATACTGGACTTGATGCATCTCTAGTTGCTTTATAGACATCAAATTGTTAATTAATCTTCGGTTTGTGTGTTGTAGAAAAAGTGTACCAAATAAAAATCATGTGAAAGAACAACAAGCATTCACTGAATACATGAATAATACAGTTGATGCATGGACAATTGATGATGAATTAGAAAGTGAAAATGAAGAAAATGATATTGATAAAGAAGAGCCATTTATATCAAAACAAGTATATTGAACAAGCGTAAAGCAATTTTTTTTTATAAGAGTTTAAACAGAAGGACGAAATGATACTTGTTTTTTCTCACGAGTGCCATGAAGATTCAAAAATCCCAAACGCCTAAATAAGTGGAATTTGTACATCAGTTACACACAAAAGAAAACATAGTCCTCACATACCACATTGATGACGTTTAAGTATAATTTGAAGTAGACAAAGACGCAGAAAGTAGTACAACAAAAAGAAGATTACCATCGATCGTTTATTGACAGAGATTATAAAACAATCGAGATGTTAAAAACGCGAAACGTTAACTAGTGACGCTACTTAATGTCAATTTCTCCGCCAACTTTTAATGTAAAACATGACCCATGTGCAGGAGGAACGTCGCAGCAGCATTTTCGTTTAATACTTCGTACTCGATATGCTCACTATTCACAGCCAGGCATATGTTCTTTCAAACATAATGGAGTCAAAATGTTCAGTAAATGGATTTGATAGCTCAGCGAGTATAAAGTCCATGCACTTGGGTTATCCATGACTTGGATTTTCATCCAGTCTGGTCGACGCTTTTTCCAGAGTCCTCATTTGATTTTTGCAATTTCCTTGTGAATGTCATTCTCATAATGGTATTCAGTTTTGTCGAAACACACACGGATATGTGGGAAAAAATTTCAACAGTTTTTGTTTTCTCGTATTTTTCACACAATTGGTAACTCATTGTAACGATACCACTCTCGTTTCGGCTTTTTGTACAGACAGCAAAACGAATGTAAATGTCGCGCGCTGAATAGATCAGAACCGTAGCTGTTGTAGAGTGGTACTGATCTTTTCTCTTAGACGGTAGATAATCCGTCCAAGTATCATGAAGGCTTGAAGTTGTTCATTATTGTTAAGTCGAATGACGTTTCAAGTTGAAATCTAAGTTCTGCTGTAACTCTAAATACATTGGTTAACTTCCAAACATTTAGACTGCTCAAGAGGTAGCAAAGCGTATTATACAAGAACATAAAAAAAGAAATGCATCGGTGAAAATGACATTGGACTCTTCCTCTGGTGAGTTTAAGTCTCATTTTTTGACGCTTTGATAATAACTGCTTTTTCTCTCCAGTATGTCGTCCGGCATCATCTAGTTCATCTTTGACTGCTTGCCCTGGGATTGGCATACGTCTTGGACAGCATCCAAATTCAAAAGCAATGGTACCTATACGTTTTACAAATCAAATTCGATCAACTATTATCACATTACCTGATATTGATGCACAAAAAGAAACTAGATTTAAACAAATTCTTGACCAATCTCATGTTGATCTTAGTTAGTATAAAGAAATTTCTCTCAGAGAATCTAATAACTGTTCCATTAATATAGATGAACTTCGTAAAGCAAGTTGGAATGGAATACCAAAACAATTTCGCGCACAAGCTTGGAAATTACTTTGTGTATGATACAAACGTCGGAGTTATTTTCAAACATGTTTTCTTTTATATTTTTCTTTTTAAATTTAGGGTTATTTGCCAGCTAAAATTGATCGCCGAGATGATACGTTAAAGCGAAAACGTGACGAATATTGGTCTTATGTTAGTCAATATTATCATACAAGATCTGAATCTGTTCATCAAGATACCTTTAGACAGGTAGAACAATAATTAATTCAGGAGTGAAATATTTTGTTCAAATATTCATCTTACTTTAGATACATATTGATATTCCACGTATGAATCCATTGATGCCTATATTTCAACAATTAGTTGTTCAAGAATTATTTGAACGTATTTTATTTATATGGGCTATAAGACATCCAGCAAGTGGTTATGTTCAAGGCATTAATGATTTAGTTACACCTTTCTTTGTTGTTTTCTTATCAGAATTTATCGATAATGGTAATAAGGGCATGTACTATTCCTCTTCATTTTTAGAAAAATTTTTTTTGTCTGAGTTATTATTAGATTTTTATGTTATTTTCATATATTTAGATGTTGAAATTGAAAACTTTAATATTGCCTCATTAAGTGAAGAACATTTACATATTATTGAAGCCGATAGTTATTGGTGTACATCAAGTTTACTGGATGGAATACAAGATAATTATACATTTGCCCAACCAGGAATACAATATAAAGTTCGAACATTAGAAGAATTGATTAAACGAATAGATGGTAAGAAACAAGGAGTTTTTATTAAAATTTTCATTCTCATGATAAAAACTAGCTCATTATAGAGTTCTCACTTAGTTTTGTTTAACAATTGAAGTATCACTTACACTATTATTGTTGTTATTATTGTTTTAGATCCACTTCATCGTCATTTAAAGGATCAACATATTGAGTTTTTACAGTTTGCATTTCGTTGGATGAATAATTTATTAATGCGAGAACTACCTGTTCGTTGTACCATCCGCTTATGGGATACATATCATGTATGGCATTTAAAAATATGATTATATTTTTTTGAAAATTCATCTTTTTTTTTTTATTCTAGGCTGAACAAGATGGTTTTTCGCATTTTCATTTATATATATGTGCTGCATTTTTAATTCGCTTTTCAAAAGATCTACTACGAGAGAAAGATTTTCAGGTAAAGGTTTAAAATAGAAAAACAAATCACATATATGGATGAAAAATTGATCTGAAAACACAGAATTTCATTTACTTAGTCTTTTTCTTCTTTATTAAGGGTTTATTATTGTTATTACAAAATCTCCCAACTCATTCGTGGACAAGTAATGATATTAGTATATTGACAGCAGAAGCATATCAATTGAAAGTAATGTTCGCTAATGCACCAAGACATTTAAGTTAGTAATGTACAGGCAATTTTTGGTACAAAAATAAAACTTACTTATCTTTTAAATTTCATTTATATTTAAAATAATGAATATACTAAAGCTAAAATGAATTTTCTTTGGCACTATTCTATGTCAGCATTATAATTGATGAATAGTTGATTCTAATTCATTTTTCCACGATAAAAATCGTGTGTGATCTAAAGTAACAGATAAATGTTTGATTTTGCTCATTCTATTTTTGTCTTTCGTTCATATTAAATTTCATTTTAGAAAAATAAATATCTTTCTTTTTTGTGTATAAATTCTTTCTAAACATGTAAATCCTGCGCTTGTTTTTAGTAATGCTTTATTTTTGTTGGTATTTTTTCTTTATTTAATTTCATTGTACTTACTTATTCTTTTATATATTTTCAAATTAGTATCATAAAATTGTATTTTTTGTGAGTCTTTTGTTGTTACTGTTGAAATTGTATAAGGAATGATATTTAATCATATGTTACATCTAATAGGTTGAGTATAGAATCTACGAAAAATTTGTCTCTCAATTTNTCCTGCGCTTGTTTTTAGTAATGCTTTATTTTTGTTGGTATTTTTTCTTTATTTAATTTCATTGTACTTACTTATTCTTTTATATATTTTCAAATTAGTATCATAAAATTGTATTTTTTGTGAGTCTTTTGTTGTTACTGTTGAAATTGTATAAGGAATGATATTTAATCATATGTTACATCTAATAGGTTGAGTATAGAATCTACGAAAAATTTGTCTCTCAATTTGGAAATTATACATCTATTCTATGATTCTAAGTGGAGCCAGTTTTCGCTGTATTTTGATCCAATAATGGTATAGTAGCGATATATTTATAATGACAGAATTCTAACAGATACAGTCGTGCAATAAACTAATAGTTTTAAACTATGATAATGCTTTTTGTTAGACTCCGTATTTAATAATGATTAGAAAGGTCTATGCTATTTTATTAGCAGTTTTTAATTAAATAATAGTCAATCGTTCACACCCTGTGAATCAATTGAGTTCAATGTTCCATTTTGTATTTCAAAGCTAAAAAAAGCGTTAACGTGGGCAACCTTTTTTTCTTTTGAGAATTTATATGTCAAAGTGAGCTCAAGGCATTTGTACTTTTATTGTCTATTTTTGTTCTTGTGCCGTTCTTAGGTACCAGATCAGCATAATGTTTTTGTGTACATGTCTGTTAAACAGTTTGAATTTTATAAAGAATATGTGTATTTATTCAATTATTTTTAAAGTTTACAAAAGAAAACAGACTATTTCCATAATGAATTCTTTGATTTCTCAGTCGTAACTATATTTTGAATAAATTATGAAAAATTATGACACATCAACAGTTTTTGGATTGTGATACCTAATAGCAAGTAACCTTTTGTTTTATTTTATATTTTCTCTCAACCTACACGGAACACATTTTGTAGCCTTAAGAATAGAAGAGACAACGAAATAGAACTCTATTAATTTTAAACTGAACACTATAAGATATTTATATCAAATGAATGTCTTTCCAGTTTGAACGAGATAAAAAAAGAAGAAGAGAGAAATAAGAAAAGAGTCTTCTCAACAAAATGAGAAGAAACTTAACCGAGAGAAAATCAATTCTAAAAAAAAAACTTGGTTCACTAGCATAACCTGGGGTTTCGATTCACACTTAAGATTTATTCAACTATGTAGTTAAATATTTCTACAATATGAGATCTCATTCAGCTTTACACAATAAAGTTTTGACTAAAAAAACACAAAAAAATAGAAATTATTGAAGATTACATTTTAAGATAAATTTCTAGTACAATATTAGTTTATAAAAGCTAATTTTAGGCAAAATTAGCATCATTTCTTTACATTAAGCTCTATCATATTATAATATAGATTTGAATGAAAATAAAATCTAAGATGATTATTAAGCAAGTGTTTCTTATGCCGTAATTTTTTAGTTATATGTATATAACAATACAATAAATATGTTTAAAAAAACAATGGATTTACAAATTTTTCTACATTTTATTATTGTACGATAACCAATGAATGCTACTTTTTAATTAACCATTTTCTTTTTTTAACTTATTGATAATTCTTTCATATACAGAATTTTTTACGGTTAAAAAGAAAAGAAGAGATTTCTCTCTTATAGATCTATTCGTTCGATTCTCAATGTTTCTATTAGTCATTTTTCTATTCAACTATATTCTATAGTTCTTTATTTTTTCTTTAACGCCGTTCGACATAATGTATGAACATAGTTTAATTAGCACAACACGTACATTCGTAATAAATCTTCTGAAAAAAAACAAAAAACTATTGAGAATTATTTTGTCATTTTAATTCTCAAAGGGTCAACATGTATATACATGTGTATGTAGGATTAAATAGTTCAAACAACAGTGATGATGTGTCATTTGTCATATATCTTCTGTTTTTTTATTCATCAAAAAAGAAAAAAAAAAAACCTAATTCCATAAGAAAAATTGTATGGTAAATAAGGGTGCTTAGTCATTTGTTCTCTAGAATTGTCACGTTTAGTTAAATAGACGAAACGAATCTTCAATATCAATAATTATGTTCGATTCATTCATTTACTTAGGAAGTTGATCGATAAAAAAGAATAATAATAATAAGTATTATTAGTATTTCAAATAGTTTTAAATCTTTTCAATAGTCTTTTATTTTCCTTTCTTTTTTCTTTTTTCTTGTTTTTGGTTGTTGTTGGGTTAGAATAACGGAAATATTCTCTGCTTTTTTTTTTTTTTTTTTTTTTTTTTTTTTTTTTTTTTTTTTACGGGCAAAAAAAGGAGACGCGTAGTTTTTTTTTTTTTTTAAAAATAAAGGGTTTTGTGGGTTGGAAAAGGTTTTTTATAGATTGGATTAATTT
>CAJNOQ010000495.1:0-34255 GCA_905250885.1 Didymodactylos carnosus | reverse complement strand
TTTTTTTTTTTTTTTTTTTTTTTTTTTTTTTTTTTTTTTTTTTTTTTTTTTTATAATTTATAATTTTTTTTTTTTTTTTTTTTTTTTTTTTTTTTTTTTTTTTATTTTCTATTCCAGCGAAGAATACGATACGCCTAGATTTTCTTTTTACTTAAAAATAAGAGCTTTGTCTCGTTCGTACACGTTATGTATACGATGCATTAAGAGTATGTGTATATACATAAACAACTGGTTAGTAGTAATAGTATGCGTGAATTTATTTTTAACATAGTATTAACAACATGATGTTTAATTGACTTACACTCATTAAAATGATTTAGACGTTAAAAAAAATGAAAGAATGGATTAATGTTTGAAATAATTTATTTGATCAATACTTTTGTTTTTACGAAAAAAAATTCGATACTAAGAATATATTAGAAATATATATATATATATATAGGAGAAAAGAGCTGATAAAAGAAGAAGAAGAAGAAAACAAAAAAAATGATCACATGGTAAAAAGTCGGACAATTTGATACTAATGTTTAACGATTGAATCTTAGATTGTCTATTTCTGGATGTTTTGTTTTTTTTTGTTTATAAATATGCTTTCTCTTCTTTTTCTTTTTAATTTCATTCAAGTATAATCTATTTTATAAACACGAATATAATAGATTATAAACATCATTAAACCAATTGTTGAAAAAACAGAATAGAAATGGAAAAGTACATTATTGACAATAAATTTTGTTTTGTTGAAGTTTCTCACGCTTCTCTCTCTTCCTCTCTCTCTAGCAATAGAGTTAATCATATGATTATGATTAACTCTATTTTCAGAGATAGAAAAAAAGAAAAAACATGTCAAAAACAAATTAATATGACAAAGACTAAAAAACATTTATTCACTACTCTATTCACATAATGATAAAAAACAAAAAAAGAAAATGTTTACTCTTCATTCGTTCAATGATAGTGTTTCAAATCTTGCATGCTATATAAAAAGAACATGTAAGTTCAACATCATTTTTCAGTACTATTAACTTATCGTGAGTGGAAATTAATCTCTTTGATAAATATCAACAATGAGAAACATTAGCGGAAGTATAAGTTTTTTTTTAACAACAAGATAATTATTTTTAAAAAAAATGCAATTGTGTGTGTACAAACTTCTCCCATAGGAAACAGACAGCAAAAAATGGATAGAAAGATAAATAAAGTGAATAATATGATGTCATCTTTATGATGATAAGAAAAATTGTAAATTTAATGAAAAAAAAACAAAAACAATTTCTGAGTTAATGAGAACGTGTTTTCCATTTCAAAAAAAAAAGGTTTTTTCTCTCTCTCTCTCTCTCTCTCTATGTACTCTACAATTTCCCTCATATATCTATTAGTATTATTATTCTTTAATTTTCTTTTTTTCTTTTTGTCAAATGACTAACATACATCGTATCTTCTTCTTTACTAAAATAATATATGCAATTTTTATTGTACTAATGTGTCGAGTTACGACAAAATACATCCTATTTTCACTATCGTATTACTTATACATAACTATATTAAACGATTTCTCTGTTTTAATCCAGCATCGTATATATATATATATATAGAATATATAGATATATAGTCGAATAAGAGAAAAGTTATTTCTCTATTTTTTCTTTTTTCTTTTTTTGTTTCTTCTATGTATGATGTGTTGCGTCCGGTAGTTGATGACGCACGAGGAAGTAACAAGAAGTTCAAGAGACTATGAGATTGAGGTATAACGAATGTATTCATATTACTTGCCATACTATTACAAATCTTCTATATATTTTAAGGGAAAAGTTTTTTAATGTTTATGTTCTCTATATTTGTTTTTAAAAAAATAAAGAAGAAATACTCTTATAATACGTTAGAAAGAATGAATAAGATAAATAATAAATTGAACCAATTTACCGTACTTAGTTGATATAAGTATGTACTTTAAGAATTATTTTGACATATATTTTTTTATTTATTTTTTTATTCAAGTAAAATAATTTATCGAGATAAAACAATTAACTTTGTGGATATCATTAAGATTTCTAGAAGACCTATTTAAAAATTTATTAATTCTTTTAATTTTAGATATATTGTACGTTTATCTCGGTAAGAGAAATTATTAGTTCAATTCATTATTTACAGCTCAACAAGAAAGTAAATTTATTTATGTATTTTTTTTTCTCTTTTGAGTGAAAGCAAAGAACTATCAGCTATTTAACCTATTACCTAATAGATAATGATTACATGAGAAGAGAGAACAAAAGCATATATTCTTAAACTTATAAGTGTAGATTAACTAGAGTAGTATAATTAGAGTCAAATTATTTGTTTAATTACATAAAAAAATAAAATTATTTATTTTTTTTCTTCTTATTTTTAGTTTACAAATAATTAATTATGTCAAGTGTTAGTACAAAAAAAAAATTAGTTGAACAACTTCGTCAAGAAGCATCCATAGATAGACAAAAAGTTTCAACTGTTTGTAAAGATATAATTAAATTTTGTCAAGATCACGAATCGGCTGATGTACTTGTACGTGGCTGGTCAAATCAAAAAGAAAATCCATTTAAAGAAAAAGCCGGTTGTCTAATCTTATGACGACTATGGAATACAAAAACATTTTTATTCTATTGGACGGCTTATATATATGCATTCATTACACGTTCTTATCGTAATGCATATCTACGTTAAACAAGAAAAAAACATTTTTTATACTCTGTTGTTGTTGTTGTTGTTGTTGTTGCTGATGCTTTTTTTTTTTCTTCTTCTGTTAATTGTGCAAAACGATGTTTTTGTTCACGCAAAAAGGAAAAAATTTTTTTTTCACATGCTTTTTTTTTCTCAAAAAGAGAATATCAATCAAAAATCAGATACAGAGATTCTTCTTTTGTTAAAAAAAAAACAACCGTTCACCATGATTGTTATACCGTATTTCACAGGCAAGTATCGTACTGTTTAGACTATAACTTCGAGATATTTTTTGTTTGTAAAACGAAAATTACACATTTACCTTCAAAGAATTTCTTCTCTTAAAAAGGATGTAATGAATTTTATCCTCTCTTGTTTCATTGCATTATTCTGAGATTTAAAGCAAGGTTTCTTTTTTTTTGCCTCTCAGACAACATTCTGAATAATGAATATTTTTTTATACGTTTGCCGTATGATTTAGAGAACATGTCTCTTCTACAGGAAAAAAAAAAGAAATGAATCTACTGAGAGTATTTTTCTTCTTGTTATAGTTTCGTGCTTATTCTTCGGATGTGTACGGTTCATTTATTCTTTCGTTTATTGTTATTAATAGAACTTTTTTTTGAAAGTAATTTCTAATATTTAGACATTACTTTTTTTTTCTTCTTTTTATAGAAATACTTCATAATGTTATTTCTTTATTTCGATTGTTTCCTTAGAACCTCTTTATATTTCGTAAATTTTTTTGTGCATCATTATGTTCAATTATTCTACCTATTTGATATCTGCTTCACTATATTCGATTTTTTTTTCTCTATGCTTTGTATGTTCATTATTTCGCTAATGTTTGTTTTTTTGTATGATATTCACTCTCTTTTTTTTTAGAACACATTTTATAGAGCTAATGAAAATGCTAATTTCTTGAGATGGCATGATTTTTACTTTTCAAATTGTAACATAGAAGAGTTTAAATAACAAATAATATAATAACACACACACACATATAACAATGGAAAAATATGTTTTTGTGTCTATAATCAAACTTCAAAACGTTTTTTCATAACGTTCTAATATTTAGTTCGTGATTAATGAATGATAAACATATATATT
The DNA here is from genome assembly GCA_905250885.1 of Didymodactylos carnosus. Classification (NCBI taxonomy): domain Eukaryota; kingdom Metazoa; phylum Rotifera; class Eurotatoria; order Philodinida; family Philodinidae; genus Didymodactylos; species Didymodactylos carnosus. The sequence goes on along the minus strand of CAJNOQ010000495.1, from coordinate 30,451 downwards.
ATTATTATTATGGATTAAAATATATGCATTGGATAGTATTTCTGCTGATGTAAGAGTTTTTTTTTTTGCACGATTTCATCTGACTAGAATAAAGCCGTAAGCGGTGAAGACTGAAAATGTTAGTTATTGATTATATAGAATCACAATCTCTTCTTGCGTTTTAATACTAACTCATTTACATCTTTTCGAGCGATATAATGAAATCTTATAGCCGAATCTTGTAATCTCCTAAAATAGAAAAAAAACATGAAATAATGTTTAGAATGTGAAACAAATTAAAATTCTTGATAAATAGTCTGTCATTATATTGTTTTGTCTAGCATTTTTAAAATGCTTTTGTAAAATTTAATACAACTTACCATCCTCGATCTTTTTGAACATTATCAAAACTTAATTTTTTATTATATGCTCGTCGTAATTCAATGGGACTAATCATGTATAGAAAATCCATTCCAAAATTATCAAACATACATTCAAGTGAAATTCGTCTTGCTTCCAAAGTTGGATTCTTTTGATCATTCCATTCGACTTCTAAATAATCGACTAGATCTAGACTTCGATCGTTAACCATTTTTTCTAATACGGGCACCTCGGCACCTTCAATTGAGAGTTTAAGATGTACATAATCTTCTGGTTTTGCGCTTTGTATTAGCCATTGTGAAAAATCAACAGCTGACACTGTTAAACTTGATTCCAAATCAATTTTACTTCTTCGTCCTTGTTCTGTGGCAAAATTCATTTCACCATCTCGTATCCATGCTGCTTGTTGTACTACTGTTAAATTAACATCCGGATGTCGTTGTTCAATTAATTTACAAGCAAAATAATTAATAGTATCAGGTTCAAATGCATAAATCTCCAGATCAGTCATCGTTTCATTTGAATGAAAAAAAAGAAAGTAATCGATGTCTCTCGCATCAAAACATCCCAAATCAATAAATACATGCCGTCTATTAGACGTGGTAGCAGTAGGTGTTTTAGGTACTTCTGCAGCGATCACCTTCTCTCCATCGTTCTTTCCTTCATTCGACTCATCATTATCTTGATCACCATACTGATAGTCTTTCTTCATCTGAGCCTTTTTCTTTGTTGAAACATGTGCTTCAATATTAGTCGGAGTCGGTACTGTATTTTCAGTAACGAACGAATTTTGTTTAACAGATATTTTAGCAAAATGCAGGAATGAAAAGATAAATGAAAACAGAGCAACGATGAGTACGGCACTAATGATATGAGATGAAAGTTTATTGCGAACAATAGTGCCTGAATCATTATCCGATGACGATTCTTTACTATTATTAATTGCAAAACCAAATTGCATTCTTGATATAGGAACCTAAGATAAAATAAAGAAATCTTCTCTTCATTCTGCAGTTGTATTAATCTGTGAAACAAGCGTTGAGGATGTCTTTTTTTTAAGTCTTAATTCTAACAACTGTGCAAACTTCACCTTAAACTTTTGTAGACTTGAATTAAGAGATCTCTAGGCATTTTTTCGGAATAGTCCAGTTTAACAAACCTTATCCGGCAGATTCAGACAGATAGTGATTGTGATTCTTCTACAGATTGATAACACACTCACACTACACACACACACACACACCACAGATCTGTTTGTACTCCAGAGAGAATTTAGTCTCACGCGTAAACCAAGAATCCTGTTTCGGCCGAGCGGTTTTAAAATCTGTGAAAGCGCGGAAAAGATAGCGCGTGTTCTGAAATATAAATTTGTATTAAAAGATATGTTTTAAAACGGGTTTCGATACTTGAAAAAAACTTAATTTTAAATGTGATGAGAACCAGGTCAAAGAATCTTGTTGTAAGATCTTATAAGATTCTTGTACGACTCCGTCTGATTTTGTAAGATTCTCTAAGAAACATAGAAACTGACTCTTGATCGAAGATCTGATAGTAAGTTTTCATCAGATTTCGTAAGATTTTTGTATGATTTTTATAAGATAAACCCGTTTCTATGATTTTTCGTAAGATTTTATAAGATCGTGTAAGATCTTGCTCTGATTTTTTGACCTGGGGAATGATAGATTTGTGTCGCTACCTCTTGCGCCCTCTATATCTCGAGGACGAAGCAGTTTTAAGTGACACTATTTATACCATAGTCTAGTTGCATATAGACCTACAACTGAAATGAATGTCATTTAAATCTGTGGCATCAACAATCAGTGCCTATGGATAACTGGGTTGTTCCACAGATTGATCACGCACCCCTACTGTGATGTGTGTGCGGAATGTGAGTGTGTGATCGATCTGTAGAAGTACAGATAACTGTCTGCTTCTCTCAGAAAATGGCTCGTAAATTTCAAACTTGGATCACAACTGTATGCGCTTGTACATATATCGAGATGTTTGTAAGGAAATTGTTCTACAAATTTACTACATTGTATAAAATTCAGTGCAAGAGTGGAAGAAATAAAGTAACAGGGAAATATATTTTAAATCATATTATCTAAGAGAAAAATCCAGCGTTAGGTCATAGTCATGCAAATATTTTCTATTATGATTTTTAATTACAGTTTCGTTTTCTATCAAAACGATAATATTGGTTTCTTATGTTATATGCAAATGTTTGTTAGGTGATGGTAAAAGAGGAGGGAATTTGCCATTGGCTACTATCATCAGTTTTTAATGAATATTGAAGGCGGCATGACTGACACTCTTTAAAAAAAAACTATATTACAAAACTAAAATGGGGTATTTGCAGTTACGAGTATAGAAAACGCATAGAAAAATTCCGTTTTGCATTTAGAGGGCAAAAACCTCTTTCGTGTTTTAGAACATTGCTTTAAGAGTAAATACAAAACCGAATAAGGGTTTGTTGTACGTATATAGTGGGTTTTATAGTACATTTGAAAAACCTCCCATAGTATTTCAAAATACGCCTAACCGTATCTGAAGCAGTATTTGGGAAGTTTCTGCGCTCTGGAAAAGCGAAGCGCGTTTCGTATAGTCGGAAATACAAAAACACTCCGAAATACTGATTTCTGGTATTGAACTACGCTTTGTGCAATTCATTGAAGACAGAAAATCGTGTTTATCTCAACTAGGAAGCGTTTTTCTGAGGTGGTGCCTATGAGAGAAAATATAGAGAATGAAATTCGGCACAATTAAAAATGCTTCGAACTCAGTCGACTTATCCGAAAACGCTTAGTTCTCGAGATGAATATTTTTAATGTTTTTCTTCAAAAGTGTATGTGTTATTTCTGCTAAAACAACTCGCTGCTATAAACTGAAGTATGACATTTAATAATTGCTGTAAAATTTGATCAGATCGCAATTGTTTGAGATAAATACGATTTTCTGTTGAGTAAAGAAAGTTGAAGCGTACTTCTCAGACCAGTACTCAATGTTGTACTATATCCTTTGACTTGTAGATAAAATACTTTTTATTGCTACAGAGATAATCACTAATGGATTTCTCACTTTCAAAAAACGCCGTATGGGTATTTTAAAAAATCAAGCTGAGTGATTTCAGAACCGATTGGATATTTCAGGAGTAATGACATACCCATATATTTAGCAGTATTACTGCAAACGATTGGGTTTCTCAGTGATTTTTAAAAACGTTTAAGGTAAACCAGCTTTGATTCATCGAGGAAGGAATAAACCGACGAGAGTTTAGAAAAAAAACGAAAAACTTTATTGACTTCCAGTTAATCCCACAACTCCGACCGTATTTTACAATACCCAAAGTTTTTTGCAAAAACATAGAAATACGATTCTTTGGTGTTTTGGTGTGTTGATTCTTTGGTGTTTTATAGAAATACGATTCTATAAAACACCAAAGCGTTTCCAAATCACTACAAAACGCTTTTGACTTATCTTTTATCTGTTTAATAAAACTCCTACAGACGTCAGAACGAAAACTAAAAAGCTTTTTGATTTTGTAACGTTATTTTTTAGAGTGTACTGGTTGATGCTGTTTGTCACGTACTATGTTCGAACATCGGCGCCGCCAGGGCATGTGATAACCTTGGACAAATTACTTATGTCTTAGTGTCTCGAACCACCCGTCCGACAACATATTCACTATGTTGTGATGTACAATACAGCTCTTCCGGCTAGTTCGCGTAGCTTTCTAAAACACTAGTACGTACACTGTAAAAAATAGTCGTAGATTAATAAACTATCAAAAAGGGTTTGTTGAGACCAATAAACCTTTTAAAAAACGCTTTTCTGTTTTTTATATCCAAAAAGCTAAAATGCGTTCGTGACAGATGCAAAATGAAAAACGGGCGGTTTTTTATCAAAAATAAAAAACCCTTTTCAATTTTTTGTCGAGTCTAAAAAACTAGCTAAAAAGCTCTGTCATGAACGCTTTTTAGCTTTTTGGATATAAAAAACAGAAAAGCGTTTTTTAAAAGGTTTATTGGTCTCAACAAACCATTTTTGATAGTTTATTAATCTACGACTATTTTTTACAGTGTAGTTAGTGAGTATATGGATGATGCTCAAGTAATTGGGCGAAAGAACTCTGTGTCTGGCTGGTTTGCTGTTCAGACCTGTGGGTAATGACTAGTAAGGAGATGGGCGACCCTGTCAGAAGCTTGTCAACTTCAGGGAAGATATTGAGGTATTCAAACTATCATTCAGCAGCATCCTACACGAAAACCAGTAGCCGCAAGGTCCGATATTCTTCGTCTATTTCTTAATGAATAGTATAACTATTATTGAAACAAACCATCGTTTCGTCCATTCACAATACTTACCGATTGAACAATGAGAAAATATACCTATCAAATTAATAGGCTCAACTTATATCACATGATACTTGGTTACAAAGCCGATGATAGACTAAGTTTTTTTTCCTATTTTTCCACCTGAGTAGACAAACTAGAAAGCTAAACGTGCTAGTGGGCCACTCTATACTAAACACCAAAGAGAAAAACTGCAGGTATGATTGAAACACATTAGCGATTATATTCCTATTCTTTTCTTTTCTTTTCTTCACTCTACCACAAATACGTTAATATTCATATTTATCCTCATTCATATACAATCCTTTAATTTTGGTAACAAAAACATGTGCACTATTAATTATCAACATTGAATAACAAAATTGAAAATTATGATTAATAATTCATCAGAACAAAAACACTTACAAGCTGACTGTATACCATAAACACTTCCTATTTTCAACAAATAAACCACAAGAAATTTTAGGGAAACTTCCAACCTTGCAGATGCATTTGTTCTGGAGAATTATTAATCATAAGTTTATACATAAGGTGTATGATCAATTTTGTTACTCACTGTATATTGAGCACGGTTTAACCTTTTGACTTTGAATGAATAACAGTCACGCCAGATTTGTTTTATTCTCTATTCATACTTGATCACTATTCAGTCTTGTCTTTTGTGAAACTGTAATAAATATAAAATTTGATCTTTTTTAATATTCAACCGCTATTTCCATAAAATTTAATACCTCAGGAGAATTTCCAACTAGAAAAAGAAGACGGCAATGACAAATGCAAAACTAACCGCTTTATTTGTATATCACTGATTTTCCCTTTTTAAGTGTAATCATACGAACCGCTTTTATTCCAACCCTTTAGAAACTCGTTTCTGGTAAATTACATTGTCCTAATCAAATAAAATTTTATGGAAATAGAGGCTGATTTTATAAAGATCAAATTTTATATTTGTTACAGTTTGACAAAAGACAAGACTGAATAGTGATCAAGATGAATAGAGAATAAAACAAATCTGGCGTGACTGTTATTCATTCAAAGTCAAAAGGTTAAACCGTGCTCAATATACAGTGAGTAACAAAATTGATCATACACCTTATGTATAAACTTATGATTAATAATTCTCCAGAGCAGGACTCTAGGAACTATAGGAACATTAGAAACTAATGTTTATATAGTTTTAATGTTTCTAATGTTCCAGAACTGTATAAACATGAAGAATTATAGGAGCATTAAGTACATTAGCAACATCAGAAACAGTCGGAACTGCAGGAACATTAGGAACTATATAAACATCAGTTCCTAATGCTCCTAATGTTCATATTGTCCTATTGTATCTAGAGATAACGAAAAAATGTTCAGAGGATGCCCTTACGCTTTGAAAAACCGCTTTTTGAGAAATATTTTAGGAAAACGAATCGTTCAGAAATCCAAAATCAGCTGTCTAACAACATCCGAGCGTGGCCTACATTTTGATATAGAGCTGGAACCATGAACATTTTAGCCCAGAGACAAAATCGGGTTATTGGGTCTCACGTGTAAACCAAGAATCCTATTTCGGCGGAGCGGTTTTAAAATCTGTGAAAGCGCGTGTTCTGAAGTATAAATTCGTATTAAAAGATATGTTTTAAAGTTGATTTCTACAGGTGGAAAAAACATAATTCTAAATGTAATGAGAATCATGGATTTGTGACGCCACCTCTTGCGCCCTCTACATCTCGAGAACAAAGCAGTTTCAAGTGACGCTATTTATACCATAATCTAGTTGCATATAGACCTACAACTGAAATGAATGTCATTTAAATCTGCGGCATAAACAATCGCTATCTGTCTGAATCTACCGGACATCTTTTAATTCAAGTCTACAGAAACGTTAGGATCAAGTTTGCACGGTTGTTAGAATTAAGACTTAAAAAGATATCCTCAACGCTGGTTTCACAGATTAATACAACTGCAGAATGAAGAGAAAGATTTCTTTATTTTATCTTAGGTTCCTATATCAAGAATGCAATTTGGTTTTGCAATTAATAATAGTAAAGAATCGTCATCGGATAATGATTCAGGCACTATTGTTCGCAATAAATTTCCATCTCATATCATTAGTGCCGTACTCGTCGTTGCCCTGTTGTCATTTAGGTTTTCCTTATGTAATTTTTAGAATAGCTGTTATAAATGTGTGCAGCTGGATGTTGTTGATTAATCGAGCAATGAACTATCTGATAAGTCATTGGATCCAGTCGCTTCAGCTAGAACATAATTTTAATCAACATGCAGCCAGATAAATGTATCTTTTAATTTAAGCTGCGCGAAAATTTAACTGCAGCTAGATTTAGAAAGTTAGTTCGTTAGCACTAGATTTTGTCCAGACAAAAATTTCAATCACGTTCAGGTATTAAAGCATATAGAGTTATGAAAAACACATGAAGAACACTACTAATTTGTTACTCCTTCATTTAAGGTATTCCAATGAGCTGAAGCCATTGTCATCCGATAATAAAGATGAAATAGATTAGATATATCGTTCAACACATTCTCAAAAAGATGCATCTCTGATTAAAATTTGTTCAAGAAGACTTAATGTTACGTGTCATCCGACATCAGATTTACTTGAAAAACACATCTGCTCTACATTAAACATCATGCATGATAGTGTTCATTCTACTAATAGCAAATGTTATAATGATATCGATTATTCCGTGTTTTTACCTGTCAAGAGCAGTTTTTCTTTAAAAAAACTTTAAGTCAGAAAATTGATATAGGCCTATATAATGGATATATAGGTCAAAAAAGAAAATGCGCTACCAATGAGACGGATTTATCTTATTTGACATTCGTCCAAAATTATTTTTGATCGGATAATATCGATGACAAATCGATATTGTCCAACTATTAAAGTGAAATAAAATAAGTATCTATACATTTGAAATATCGAAACTTCTCGTCGAAGACCCCTAAAAAGGTTTCTCTACTATTTCAATGTTAAACCAAGAAACTATCCAGATATTCCATAGTTCTCAGAGGAATCAGTTTCTGTTAAAGTTTGACTAAATAACGGTTTAATAGTGATATATTATAAAACGGATACAATCGTGCAATAAACTAACAGTTTTTCTACTCAGACTCACAGGATGTCCTTCTTAACAAGAGAGGGAATTCGCAGAGACTTCATTGAGAGAGATGAAATGACAAGTCACTGCTTACAGATTTTTTCGATCTCTCATATGGTGGTTTGAGATGGCTATTTCTGACAAAAAAACAATTATTTTGCTTGATAACCAGTTATCGGAAAATTCTGTCCGCATATTCTACAGATCAACCAGTATTAATAATTATTTCATTTTATCAGCCACACATTACAACACATACCAGTTACTGTCATCCACAGTATCCGTTTACAAAAGAAAATGCATCTCTTTGATAAACTTAAGCCTATACATCTACTGATACTGTAGACAGCACTGGAAAAATCACTGAGGCTAACAGAAAAAAATTCTATTTAATTTCTATTAATAATCCAACATCAAGATAATAAACAAAAATGTTAATATGATCATAAAATTTTCATTATATCATTAACCCTTAAATAATTAAAAGTTATTAAATTAATAAAATCACTCCAATTAAAGTAAAATTTAAAATTTCTAGGATCGTACGGTTTATTTTTTATTTTCTCCGCTCGATTGTAATAGCTACAATGAACCTGAGAAAAGACTTGAATAGTTAGAACAGCTTCCAATCAGAAGCAGTATGTATAAACATTCCATGAAAATTGCTGAAAAGGGTGTTTCTGGAAAATCACCTATCCTGAATTTATTGGGCATATTTTTTCAAACACCCGCTATCGTCTTCAAAGTTCGATCAATTTTGGTCAAGCGATACTAATACAGACGATATACGTGGGAGATTGGGAAGTCACAAGGCGATCACAAATGACATCTCCTATCGAAAGAAAACTGCCCAAGTAAAACTAAATAAACGTGAAACTATAGCTGCAGTTAAATTTTCGCGCAGCTTAAATTAAAAGATACATTTATCTGGCTGCATGTTGATTAAAATTATGTTCTAGCTGAAGCGACCGTATCCACCGGCTTATCAGATAGTTCATTGCTCGATTAATTAACAACATCTAGCTGCTCACCAATAAAGCTAGATTCAAGCTGGATAAATGTACTTTTAATCTAGATGCAACTGTCCGCTTCACAATTGTTTTCGTGCTTGGATGAAGGACATGGAGTTCAAGCGATGTTGCGCTCAAAACTACGAAAATTTGAAGATAGGATATCTTTTTCAATCATTCCACTATTATATTTTTTCAATGTTTAAAACAGCTTTATGTAAAAGACCGCTCAATTAAACATTTTTTAATATAATTTTGTTCAAAATTTGGTTGTTTCGATACATTTTCATACCAAAAAAGCTTGTATCCTTGGGTACCCGAAATATGAAGGTCAACTTCAGGAAACATCATATACAAAGTTTGAGATTGAAAAGTTTATTTTGATATCTTTCAGTTAATCTACTACATTTCGTGTGTATAATTGGTGTAAAGACAGTAATAATAGTCTTCTATTTGAAAACATTTCGATTAATTTTTTTCTCTATTCTATTTTTATTATTAGTTAAGCATAAGAAGGTCGTTGTGGCATGTTAAATTTGGTTCTGTGACGGATAACGTTCTATTCTATTATGACAGTATCAAAAAGAATGAATGAACACAAACACATACACGCGGATATTAAAAATATAGATGAAATTGATCTAACTTTCATCACAAATTCGACGACAGACCTTGAATGAGAAAAAGCATTGAACCTATTGTTTTTTAATTAACATCTGTAGTTTCGCTTGTCTGAAAATAAACGTATATTGTTATTTGACATTATACAATTTGAGTTCGATTGAATTTCAACATATATCTCGTTTAATCTTTTATTATAGCGAAAAGCTTATCTGCATGCCAACGACAAACCCATTATTACTCATCATTAGAAAAGAGAAAGAGAGAGAGAGAGAGAGAGAGAGAGAGAGAGAGACACTCAATCAAGCGTGGAAGAAATGAGCGAAGAAGAAAATATTGATTGAACTCTTTCTCTCTGTGTATGCAGTTTTCACACCTATTAATTCAATAAAATACTAGGCATTTCCTTCAAGTTTAAATATTTATTTTCTTGAGAATAAGAGAAGAAAGAATACTGACATAAAATCCCATGATGATTTTATGTTAGTTTTCATTTCCCTCCCAAAAAAGTTCTCTCTTTTTCTGTTTTTTTGATAGAATATTGCCTAAAAAGAATTGCTATCTTCAACTCTGTTTGATTTTCTTCTCTTCTCTTTCTCATCAGTCGCTAAAAGAAAAATATGTGTTTATAATCTTATTATAACGAGAACAAGGAAAAAAAGAAAAAAAGATGGATAGATGTTCAAAGGCATTTATTTTTAATATTTATTATTCTTTTTTCAATTTATTTTTATTCCATCCCATCGTGCGAACAAATACAAAAGAACTCGAACAATAATTGGCTAAATCTCGTTTTAATATTTCGAAAGTTTCTAGATTCAAGGTCTTTTGTTTCTAACATTAGCTTTACATATCTTATACATTAAAAAGCCGTTAAAAAGTAAGTGACGTCTTTGTTTGATCGCATATATTAAATTATTGCAAAAGTATATATAACGGGTTTCTGAACTGATTAGTTTCGATAGTACAACTTTTTATCTTTGAAGCAAGATGTCAGATTTCGATTTTAGAAAACTATCAGTTATGGATCGCGTCTATGATCTTGAGATTTCTTATAGTCTTCTTTGATAATATTCCATGAATAATTCTGTTCTGAGTACAACTGAGCTGAAGAAAGTTTGAAGTTGCATTAAAATTTCACACTAGAATTTAAAATAGTTAAGAATTAGCTTAATATCATAAAACAAACGTTTCACTTTATTTTAAACTTATAATGTATGGCTTTAATGGAATGAAGTCTGAAGACGCGGTATTTTAGTAGTGACAGACAAAACTTATTCTATAAAAGAAATGACAGTTTTTAGGTTAAACATAGTTTCCTAATTAGAAAAGTCGTATGAGTAAAGTTATGGACAAATTTTTGGTGTTTTGTTACCAATTGAAAGTCACAGTTAGACTACGACACGAGAATTGTATCTTTCTGATCACGTCTAGTCTTCTTCTAAGTCAACCTTTTAATTTCTCAGCTTAAGATCGTTCGCAGTCGGAACTACTCGTTAGTAATGCTCGTAAATATCAGAATCCTTCTTTGTTTTTCATTTTCTGCTGAAAGGGTAGAAAATGTAATCTTCATTTGCTAAAAATGAGCACCTTGTTTCGTCTCTAAGTCAATACCATGACAAACAATTTTATGTTTTATCCGTCGGCCTTGAAGATTTATTTATACCATCTGTTATTTCTATCGGATTATCTGAGCTTGTTCAATTCATTAGTTTCTTAAAAGTCAATAAAACTAAATATTCTCTCAATGTTGACTAATGTTGACTGTTTAGAATTTGTTTTATAATTCCTCTTTATCGGATTTGTGTCACTATCTTCTTTTATCGATTTATCATGCTTTGTTCCAAACACACATCGTGTTTTCTATCTATATTGATTTTGTCTAAATATGTTCTAAATCTGTTTGTAATACTCAAATGGTCATTTTGAGATATATGGAAGAAAAGGATGAACATTGTTTTAAACACGTATCACATACCATCACACTGTCGGCTGTTTATTTTCATTTCATTTATAATACCGTACCTAAATAAACACACATATATACAGCAGACAACTTATCAAAAGGAAAAACTTTTGTGTTTAAGTAAATAATTTTACTCAAATCTATATGTTAAAATTCAACTAATGCATGCTACGATAAAATAAAATAAAAGATTGAAGAATTTTACTTTTTGTTTTTTTTTCCGCAAGATGATCATAATGAAACAATTCAAATGAAATTTATCTTTATTTATATTGAAATGAAAATAACAGTTGGGTGGAGTCAACGTGCTTAATAACTGTGAAAAAAGTCATGTTGACAAATTGACCTCACTTCGTAATTCTCGTTCATCCATACGCACGAAATAACATACGAGATATGAAAGATAGGTACGTATAAGGGTACACTCAAACAAAAATGATCAATCATTATATTTTAACATACAATAGAAATTAAAATTCATATCTTGACTATTGTATATGAGAAATTAAAGAAGCAACAAGTCCTTCGCTCTATTTTTTTCTCTCTTTCTCTTTACCTATTTTAAATTCAATTACTTATACTCTATCCTATATACAAACAATAACCATAACAATAAGGAACGAGAAGATATCTGTAATTTTAAGTGTTGTGTGAATAACAATTATTATAGTAGAAAAAGAGAGATATAGACGATGCCATCTTATACTATTATTAGAATAAATGATAAGATTGATTGATATAGCAACACTTATGAGATATACACATGCACACACATTCTATTTCATGGTTAATAAATTTATTGATTGTTATACATACTGATGTGATGATAAATAGAATCAGGTACATATTTGGATTATTGCTAATGTAGAACTTGTTTACTTATCAGAAAATATTTATATGGTATAATTAGATTGCATATTTAAGAATTTAACTTTATCGAAATGTGCCTTAAGGTCATATATACGTGTAGAATCAGAGGATAAGAAAGTAGTCGATAGTAAAAGTAATATATATATATTTCTGTTAAGAATAGATAGCAGATATCTCAAATGCTAGAGGGTTTTCCAATTTTGAGAGCAATAATTCAGTTTTTTTCTTCTATATTCAATAATGAATAAGCAATAAGTAAGAAATTTGTTCACTTTCAAAAAAAGTGGTTTGTACAATTTTAATCCTAAACTTGTTAGAAATAATATTCATTATTAGTTAATTTGTATTATCTTATGTAAATGCATGAGAATTATCCTCATGTTGATTGTCAATCAATAATTCTTATTCAGAAAATGCGATCAAACGTAACCATCTGCCACTGAGAGATATTATAAATTTGGCTAATCATCATATATTTTGGCACCTTTTTTTTTTCTTTTTTGTTGTTCGTCATACATAAGAAATTTGATTATTTTCGTCTGTATGAATGAAGAATATAATGAACGTTTAAAAAACAATTGTGATTAAGTTTACAGAGAGAGAAGACGAAAAAAAAAAGTGTTTGAAGATTAAAAATAAAAGACTGTATACAGACAAATCACTCTCTATTGATAGTCTAAATTCTTACTATATATTCCTAAATATGACAGGTGTCGATAGTCATTTAAGTTAACAATTAATTTATTAGATCTTTTATGATCGTACCTGTTCATAGAAGACAAAATATGTGCCTACTATCAAAGGCCATGGAGAGCATTTGAGAAGAATAAAACGTTTTAGGTAAGATGACATAGAATCATGAGTTAGTTTTGCAGCATATATAGAACATATACTATATGATAGTTAAAGAGCAAATAAGATAGACTTTCAATCGATCATTATTATTAGCATATATTTTTATTTTACTAAAAAATTTTCTCATCTCATCAATAAACATCATTATAAATAATATTTTTTTTAGTTCATTATTTTATTGATGATTATGAACGATTAAAAAGCAACGTATAACTCAATTTCTTTTAAAAGAATCGACATAGATAAGTAATAAAAGTTTTAAACCTGCTTTCAGAATTTCACGAGAGAAGTTCATAAACTAATAAGAAGAATAGGAGAAAGATTTTTGGATGACATTGTCACAGTAACAACAAAGAATTAATGTATGTTGATGATTATTTGTCACTGTGTGTATGTGTACAAATGAGAGAAACGATTTTGTTACATCATGTCGAACAAACTCTTCTTTTTTTTTCTTTTTTTGTATTGAAAAGTTTTTATTCATTCTATGCATCTTATCTCATCGTCGATTTTCTACACTATAGTGTCAAGAATGCGCGACATTCTTTTGTTCAAGAGTTTTTCTATTATGCAATAAAAAATTTTCTGTTGCTGCTGCTGCTGATAATGATGATGAGAAGAAGAGAAGAGAAGAAATGAACAATTGGTCGTCGTTCGAGTAGATACGATATAAAAATTTACAATTTAAAACTACTCATATTAATAGAATGTGAGACGCCATATGATAAAAATTATATCGTATAAAGAAAGAAAGTGACATGTCAAAAATGGAAATAAAAAAAAAAAAATTAAATAAAGGTCTCTCGCATCACGCTCTTTCTCTCGGTGGACATTAGTGTAAATAGTTTTATTTTGCATCACACAAATCATCTTATCTTTCTTATAGAGAAAACAATTCTTTTTTTTTTTTTTTTCTTTTCGTAATACTGATCGTTTTTCAGTTATTAAATAGATTTATAGACACACATAAACACAGTAATAAGTTCCGGATTGAACACAGTTTACAAATTCCGTTTTAGTATAGACAGAAGAAGCGATTTTTCTCAAACATTTTCCTTCCGGACAAATTTTTTCATTTAAGCGGTTTTACACACAGTTAATAACAAACATTTGAATGATGTCGAATAGATCGTAGTGTATAAAGAAAACATGATTTCCGAATATTTATCAAAAAAAAAAAAAAGAGTGTAACAAGATTTACTTGATGACAGTTTGAAACTTCTGATTCAATTAATCGATGGATATTTTTACAGCATGTCAAATTATCTGCAAAAAAATAAAATAAAATAAAATTGATCAATTCACAATTCGTTTATCAATCTTGATTGAGATAGCAAAATTACATCTATACACATTAGGTAAATCAAGTTCACGTCAAAGCGTTTTCACCAAAACGTTTTTGATAATTGAAAAGAAAACTGTCATTTTCGGAGATATTAATTTTGATTACGAGATCACACCCTTCTTTTTCCTGTTATCAGTTCTCACCGTATACATTCAACGTTCTTAGCAACTGATAAAGTTAATTTTCATTCAAACATGTAGACGTATGTATATATTCTCTATATTTACTTATAAATTCAATAAACTCTCTCTCTCTTTCTCTCTCTCTCACTCTCTGCTATCTCTATTGTATTACATCATTATTCATTATTGTTGAAAATGACCAACTTCTTGATATCATTGTGTTTCTATCTTTTTATCAGTCAAACCACTCATCTTAAAATTTATACTGTTCATGTCAAAAAAGAAAACATAATAATTTGTTCTCTCTTACATCATAATAAGGTCTGTTTAAGAAGAAGAATAAGAAAACTCATCTCATTTCTTTTGTTATCATTAGTACTGTGGACTATCGATAAGATTATCATAATTTCTCGGTGGAATTTTGACATCAAGTTAACTGTCACATAGTCTATTCTTTTGACCACACGATGAATGAATGAATAAATGAACAACAACAATACACTTGTCATTAGTTGTCTATATCATTTCCATAATGGAATCAATCAGCAACGAGAATGTTTACGAGATGATCATTAGATTATTACTTTGGTCGGTCATTTCGATGTATCGATGATGCCGTCAGCCATTTTTATTTCTGCAAATGTTTTTTTTTCTTTCTCTCTTTCTTACTCTAATTCTTATTTTTTTTTCTTCTTCTCGCATAATTGAAATGTATATATTTTTTTCTTCTTTCTCAATTGAACACATGTTCATCTATATATATATATATATATATCGAGAGATAAAACATCCCTCAAATGCAATGAGATATTCTTTGTCTCATATTTCATCGAATATTAATTACATTTTTCTTTACTATACATCGAGAGAGATATAATTTTTTTCTATTTATATTAAAAATAACAGTGGATGATCTTCAAATTCTAAGATAATAAGGTAAAAACACTATATTTGATTTCTAATGGATTTTAGTGTATATATGTGTAGTTAGTAGACAGTGAGAGAGAGAGAAAGAGAAAAAAAATCACAGTAGCATATACTGATTTCTTTCATCTCTAAATGCACATACTATATTAAATAAACATTAATGGAGACAAACGTTTGTTTTTATAAAACTTGTCATGAAATATATAGATCTACTCATGTTTCTTTACCTTTCTTTTAAATAACAAAGCTAATGATCATAATAGTTTTTACAGACTAGTCTAATGATTCGATTTTATTTCAACTAATAGGTCTTAAAATATGATTATATCGTGTGTATTTATGGAATAACAGACATGATGATAATTTCTATGATAAAAAATATATTTTTTATTATGTTTTATTTTTTTTTTACTCTCTTTTTATAGATGATATTGGAATTAAAATGAAATTAAAACAATTTTCTATTTATAATATATTTATTCCAATAGTATCTCTAATTGTTACTATTATATGTTGTCCATTACCAGATAATTATTTTAAATTATGTCATTGTGGTATACTTATTAGTGGTGTTAATTATATTGAATGTGATCGACAATCGTTACGTGTTATACCACCATTTAAACGTTCATTTCCCTATGATGATTTAATACTTAGTCATAATTTAATTGAAAATTTAACTCAAAATTCATTTGATAATATTAAAGGTATTCGACGTATTTATCTTGATAATAATCCAATACAATTTATCGATAATGATGTATTACGTTTATTAGGAAATTATTTAGAAGATTTTATTATATCAGCCAATAATAAATTTGATTCATTAGAATTTTTATTTAGATATCCATTAAAAAAATTACGTCTTTTAAAATTAACTAATTTTAATCTTAAAAATAAACAATTAACATCAACATTATTTAGTAATATGACAAGATTAGAAATATTATATATTCAAAATTGTCAATTAAAAACAATTGATTTTTCTCAATATTCACTAAATAATTTATATACATTAGATTTACAAGACAATCAATTATCCTATTTAAATTTAAAATCAGTTATATCATTAAAAAATTTAAATTTAGCAAATAATCATATTCATATAACAAAAGGTAATTTAACAATATAAAAGAAAGAATATAGAATAATTTTTAAAAATTTTTATTCTTTCACGTCTTATATCTAATATATATATATATATTTTCTTTTTTGTATTTTTTTTTTTAGATCTAAATATAAATTCAATAGATGGATTACCAACAAGTTTAATTAATATAGATTTAAGTACAAATCGTATTAACGATTTTGATTTATTTCGTAATTTAAACAAATTACAGATATTATCGTTAAATAATAATTCATTAAAACAATTACCTGATCTACTTCAATTACCATTAACATTAAAATCATTTGATCTTAGTTTAAATCAATTAAAAACAATAAATAATTCAACAAAAATATTTTTTGAACAATTAACAAATTTAAATCTTCAAAATAATCCTCTTGAATGTGATTGTCATTTAAAATGGTTATATAAACTTGTTATTGAACAAAAACAACGAGTCAATATAACAAATGGAAATGATGATCATTTAATTGATTCAATAATGACTAATAATGATTCATTCTATATTAATCCAACAAAATGGACATGTTCAGATAAAAAACAATTTTTATCATCTGATTTTCAATGTATACTTATTCCAAAATTAATATTATTTAATTTAACTTATATTCAAGCAAATGTATTAGAACAATTGACAGACGGTCTACTCTTACAATGGCAAATGAATGATCTTACATTTGTTAATTATTATCAAATTAGTTATGAATTAGATCGTTCTCAATTATCATCATTAATCATTTCTAATCGTTTATCAAAAAATATGAGTCAATTATTTATTACAAATATTCTTCAATATAAACGTTATCATGTCTGTTTAATTATTTATCATAAATTTGCTAAAGATAAATATTGTCGTGATATTTTAACCATTAATATTGTCAAATATTCATCTCAAATTATCTTATCAAATCAACTATTAACAAATTTAGTCACTATTCTTCCTTCCTCATCACCATTGTCTCTTAATCAACAAACAAATAGTCCAACAACACAAATAATGCTTATTGGTTCATGTATAGGTGTATTTCTTACACTTATACTTTTATTTACATGTATTTATTTATGTTGTAAAATAAAGCAATTCAATCGAAAACATTCAAAATCGATTAATATTCATCAAGATACATATCATCCACCACCATCACGACGTACTACTACTACATTTACCTGTTGTGAACATCATGATAAACATCAACCCTATTGTTCGGCTGCTCAGTTATTTAATTTTCAACAAGTTTTACCACCATTACCACCACCACCCTATCCAACTTCAACTCTGTATCATCATCATCCTCATCATCATCATCCAATTCATACATGCCAACATTATAATACGTCAGAAAATACATCAAATTCAACAGACAGTAGTCATTTAGGTGATTCATTACATAGTAATAAACATCAACAACATATTTATCAAGAAATCACAAACAATAATAATATTGTTGATAATAATGAACAGAAAATGTTTGACTTATGGAATATGTCCGTATCAACAGCAACCGATACAACTACCTCAAATATAACAAATTTATCTAATAATGATCATATCACACCACATAGAACAAGACAAACTTTAAAACATATAAGATAAAACAAAATTTTTTGTGTTTTTTTTTCTTTTCATTTAAATGATTTATTTTTTTATGCTGTAAAAATAAGAAAATTGATGATATTAGAATTTTTAAATAGAAGATTTGAAAAAAGAGAAATTATACTCATCGTTGGCTTTTCGATCAGTAATAAAACGGTATAGGCAGTAGTTTTCTTCAGAATTATCTTTTGCTTATATTTAAATAACATCAGTATAAATTGTTTAATTCTCTCATAAATTTATATTGGAATCCTTTTCTTATTCATCTCTATCGTTCATTTATGTTTTAGAATTAAAACTTTAGTGTAAAAACATCTATTTACTAGTGTCAAAATGAACATAAAACTGAAAATTATACATGTATATCATTAATTTTGTTTTAAAGTGATATCAGTAAATAATAGTCACTTATTGGTGTTTTTTTCATGTAAATTTTATAACATCATTAAGTTAATATTGTTGTATACAAAAAGACAAAAAGAAAAATTTGTCTTTACAATGAATAGTATGATTATTCTCAAATGATAATCGTGCTTTTCTTTTTTTTATTACTCTACAAAACAATAAATTTCAATTAAGACTTTTCTGTTTCTTTCTGATTAACATGTAGATACTTTTTAAAAAAAAGAAAAAAATTGAAAATTAACTGAATGTACATAAAATATATATGAAAGGCAAACAAAAGAAACAAAATTAGTAATATGTAGCTAAAAAAATTCAATTTGTCATTTTTAATGTTTAGAAACGCACCACTAAGTATATGCTGATAAAGGACATAAAGCTCAAATTCGCCATGTGTTACCATAAAGTGATATACTCTGAATGATAAATGAATTACACGTCTCTATGTTTTTGCACAATCAGTTTACTCTCTTGATATAGAACGGAAGCCAAGAGTAAAAAAGGTAAATACTTGATTAGAGAGCAAAAACATGTCTATACTATATTTTTCTTTTTTAACGTCATGAAAGTAATCTTGTAAAATAGACCCATCTCTCTCTTTTATAATTGAAGATGACTTTTTTTTTTTTTTTTGTTGGTAGCTGAAGTATTTAGATAGACAAAATACAGACAATAACCATTTGGCAGCTCGAGACATGACCGTATAATTGATACATTCATAAATACAGACAAACAGAAGAGAAAGGCAGAGAGAGAGAACATGCCACATATTCACATATGAAATCTCAAAGCAACAAATAATGCTCTTCAATTGCAATAATATGTATATCAAGTACTTTATAGAAAAAAACAATTTCAACTATACGTGACTTGTCGTCATTTTTTTTTTTTAGGAGTTGAACAATGGAACAATGGAGTATCATACTTTTAATTTTGATAATTGATCACCGCATTCCCTCTCCACTTTAGAAAGGTGTTGAATACTAGAGAATGACAACTTTGCGTAGTACATACTTCACTGAACTTCATATACTTTTAAAAATCCTGATCTTTATTGCAATGATATAAATCGGATATTGTCAGAGAAGAGAAAGAACGTTAAACAAATGTTAAAAGTTTACCAAGCTTTTCTATGTGTTATTCGACGGATCCGTGTAACACAATTAAAAATAAAAAATGTTTAAAGAGTGAGACTAGAAAGTATGCAAAATACTTCTAGTATTTTGTTAAAATCGAAAAAATCGATCTCAATAGCGAACAGTGAACATTTTTTCACACAGGCGGATATCAAATTTTTATCATCCAAAATGGTTGTTTTGAGCTTAGAATGGTCCTCTATAACTGAAAATAGTATTTTCGCAAGAAAAGTCTTATTGTAAAAATTTCTAATTTTTGATAAAAAATGCATGAGATCTTCTGTAGGTGAAATTTTTTGAACTAGAAAAATATCTCCGAAGATGTTTGAAAACTATATCATTTGATGCAGTTTTGTACGCTGAACCCGAATATGACCATTTTTCTTAAAAAGTGTTCCTGGACTGAAAAAAAAAAGAATATTTGTGCAAAAAGAAAAAATTTCTCCACTAGCTGGCAGCTGAAGAAGCTTAGATTGAGAATCTATGTCGTTTTGGGGTTGAAATTTCATAATAAAAATGTTTTACCTCTCGCTGATATGTTTTAAGGCTACTTTCTAATTATGAGTTTTTCCAGGTTCCTTAGCACATGGTATAGTACTGATTTTTTGTTATATGAAAAACAGAAAGGTTCAAGACATTTCAAGATCGACGACATGGGCGAAAAACTTTTTATCTGCAATCTGCGTTTTACCGGCGTAGGTGTCTAGCATATTTTTTTAGTATCCATTTTTCTGAATAACTTTCTATACAGACCAGATAAAAGTTTCGATTTTTCGCCAGATTTTGACGCATCTTTTTCTAAAGAATGAGGTTCTAATACTTCTTCTACAGAAGGATTTCCGAGAGATACTGGAAAACTAGGTTTTCTCACCTACTTTGAGAAACAATTGCTTTTTCTTTGAGAGTTTAGAGCGTTCTCTACGAAATGGTTCGACTCAAATTTATTCTGAAATAAAAAGTTTGAAAAACTTCAATAACCTTTACTTTTGAATATAAAAGTATCATTTCTACATCTCAAATCACAAGATTATGTTAAACATGTAAAATCGAGTCTATGGTGAAACTATGAGTCATTTGGATTGATTTGAAGTGAGATAAGCAATTTCAGCCTAAATTTGACTAAAAATGGATTTTCACTACGTTTTTAATGTTTTTTTTCGACACAAAAAACATTCTCAAGACACTGAAAGTGTTGTCAATTTATGTTCCATTCATTGAAAAACTTTCTACATGTAAGAAAAAAACGATTTCAATACTGCCAGCAAATTCGGTGATCCATCGGAACTTTCATAGATAAAACGTTTCACAGCACATTCGTCACCATACACTTTCGTCATCGGGTAACGCTGAAATTTTGTCACATGACGAAAGTTCTGTTTTCAGTGACAAAAATTCTCTCGGCATGTGACGAAAGGTTAACCACGTTTGAATAGTGGTTAGAAAAGTTAATCCATTATGTGACGAAAGTTCGTTTTCGGTTGTGACAAAAGTATCTGGTTTTTTAGACAAGTCGGCACTTTTGTCACACGTTGCATGAAATGGTGGTTGGATTTCGTGGTTGGTTGCGATGAAATTAAGATTGTAGGTGCAAAGTTCATTAGTCCAAACTGTAGCAGTGCAAGCTGGAGTAATAACTTCCTGCTTTTTTCTTTACAAACATTGCATTTTCTTAGCGTAAAAAAACCCTTCTGAAGTCTTTTTCTAAAGTCAAAATATCAAAATCAAGCGTCTATTGCGTTTGGAAATGGTTCGGTCTAAAGTAATTCACACTGCAGCAGTCGAAATTGGAGTAGTTCACATGTAAGCAGTTCTATGAAAGTTCGCGATGGCGTGCGACGGTAGTTATAGGTATGTTACATAGTTGGTTACGAAAGTTCACCACCCTTGTGACGAAAGTGTGGGGTGGTACTCCTCCAAAAATGTCATACACTTTCGTCACGTGTGACAAAAGTTCTTTTTTCTATGTGACGAAAACTAACGTGATGAAAGCACTGTCACCCGATAAAGCAAGCTATTGACGTTCATGTCGTATAAGACACTAAGTTATCTAACTATAAAAGTTGTAGGTTTCCATAGGTCCATCGAAAATTAACGATATATTGAAACTTAGCTTTTTTAGAAAAGATGCAACGCTAGTCTTTGAAGTCGAATGGTAAAATCCTCTAGGACTCTTTGTCTCATAGAAGATATCTGTATTTAGGTTTTTACTCTATAGTCATGTAAGAAACAAACAGTTGTACAATAATTTTGCCGTTTAAAGCGTTAGGTGCCAGATTACGGTGATATGTCTATTTCTCTATGCGGATTATGAGCAGTAAAGGAAAGTATATTGATTTATGGAACGCAGATTCCAATAAATGTATTTCATTTTTCTAGAACTGTTCACCAACATAGATAACGTGAAAATATTTAGATGGATCCTAGGATAAGCGGTGATGAGTACGGATAGTAATGCAAAACACTTGTTTTTTTCTAGAAAAACTATGCTAATTCTCATAAATATAGCTCCAGAGTAGGTTTGGAAGCAGATATACGGTATCTAGCGAATAGTTGTAAAATAGGTGATTTGATATTTGATTGAATCACACGATTTCGTAAGTGTTTCACATGAACACCATCGAAAACCTTCATCAGCTTTTATTCTCCTCGCTCAAACAACCATATACATTGTGTATTAATGAAACTATCATTGCATAAGTTGAACCCATTTTATCGTGTTCCCTATTTTTCTCGTATTGATGACATTCACCGCGCACGTATATCTATCTATACACCAAATGATATGAAGGGATGAGAAGATGGAAGATGTATATACTTTTTCTCTTTATTGTGGTGGTTAAAGATCGAAGGTGTTTATTCAACCATGTCGAATCATTTGATAATTCGTGAGCGAGAACACAAAAAAACGGAAACAATCTAGTTAAAGATTTAAGTACAAAAAAGGTAAGACTTATAAACATTACATTTTATTTCATCGATGTTATTGAAGTAGTAGAAATTCGAATACAACTAACAGAATCATATTATAAAGAAGATATTATGGCTTGAGAATATTCAAGCAGAATTCTTCACGCAAAAAAAACGGTGTTCACAGATTTTCGGCGTTTCTCCAGAAAAGTCAGTTTTTTTCCCTTTTAGCCATTTTGTACGGGTATCTATAACAAAGGCTTTTTTCTTGTTGCAGATAAACCCAAGTTTTATAAAAGCCGTTTTTTGCTTAGAGAATTATTTTAATACTTTTGAGCATTGATATTGTCTTTATTAACAACTCGATCCGGCAAAATATTCATATACTACCATTGTCTAAGACATTCTATTCTCCTTGCTAAAAATATTTCAACATTAATCAATGGATTTTCTTTATAGAATAGGATAAACAGAGCACATAATGTTTCGAAATCCACCATATAATATACCGTCTGACTTCCCTCAAAATTTAGCCGATTTATCGCTTGGTACCAATCAATCCGATTTTGTACAATTTCAAGGACTACCCGTGTTTGATGGCTATTCAAATAATCCATCAATAGATGGCACCAATTTAAATTCAATGAAATGGCCATCGCCTGAAGATGTGCAACAAACATATCAACAAGGTTACACAGTTGTTCGACAATTTAATAATAGTGTTATCGACGATTACTATAAAAAATTTTTAAGACCAATTACCGATTATGTTGCTATACCGACAAATGGTCAACCCACATATGTTTATCAAAATTTGGGCACAAACGGACAAACAGTGGGTGCACAACAAACAACAGGTATGATTAACGACGGTTCTCTTTGTCTTTTATTACTTTGTTGTTCGTCTGATTAGATCAATCAAACGGGATTCAAAAACCTGTTGAGCCACCTATCCAAGCTCAAGAACAGTCGGATGAAACAGAGGAAAAGAAGCATAAGAAAAAGCATAAGAAAAAATCATCAAAACCAAACGGAGAATCGAAAACAGATGAAACGGACAACAATACACCATCAATCGCTGATCAACAGCAAAAACAAGGTGGCACTGAACATGGTCAAAAATCTGAAACACCTCCCACGGAGACGGTAGTCGATAGCAAGCATAGCTACCATAGTTCGAGCAAAAAGAAGAGTAGTAGTTCAAAATCGCACAAAAAATCATCATCGGACTCCCATTCAAAACATACATCCTCAACGGCTAATCCTGATCAAATACAAAACGGGCAGTCGCAGCAAGTTGGGTATGAACAACAGCAAAGACTATCAGCACAACAAGGTCGTTATGAACCACCTACCGATTCTCAACAACAAATAAAACGAACGCAACCGCCAGTGGTCGGTATAGGACGTTCTCCTGCAGTGAATTACGGGTAAAACGATCTTCTGTTCATAAATACTTTACTTTATTTCTTGTTTCTCTAGGCCAGCTCATGTCAGTGCACCAATGAAACACGAATCGAATCCTGTTGTTTATTTTGAGATTGAAATTGATGATGACCCACGAGGTCGTCTTGTTATGGAAGTATTTCGACATGCTTTACCACGCACGACACAAAATTTCTTAGCATTAGCAACAAATCAACAAGGCTACGGGTATCGTTTGTCTTATTTTCATCGTATAATACCAGGCTTTATGGCTCAAGCGGGTGATTTTGAACGTTCTGATGGTGAGTGATATAGATCTAACAAATGTGTTCCCTTCTTATTTATATTTTTCTTAAGGTACTGGTGGCTACTCAATATATGGCGAAAAGTTTGAAGATGAAGGATTTATGTTTCGACATGATCGTCCTGGTCTCTTATCAATGGCAAATAGTGGCCCGCATACAAATGGTTCACAATTTTTCATTACATTTGTTCCTTGTCCGCATTTGGATAATAAGCATGTTGTATTTGGACAGTTAATACAAGGTTTTCACCTATTAAAAGATTTGGAGATGAGTGGTTCGGACGGCGGCGAAGTAACAAGAGAAGTGAAAATAGCTGATAGTGGACAATTGCAATGAACAGTTCAAAGCATTAAAATGCGTTTTACGTAATATCGACATCCATTTTACTGAACGCAATAAATTTGGCTTTTTTTGCACATAGTATTTTTCTACACTGTGGGAATTAATGTGTTTTGTTGAAACATTTTCTGAAAGCAGTTCAAAAAAGCAATTGTCATCTTTTTTTCCAATTTTTAACTCAAAAAAATATTTTTACTTTCTCTTTTAAAAATCTATGGGTTTTCTTATCTGGGAATAAATTTCACACTCAAATACTGAACTTATAAACAATGCAATTTCAAAAGCATTTATCTACATATATGACAAGATGTATGAAACTAGTCTGGTAAGATTTTTCAATTTTTTAATCTATCTGGCTTTAAACATATAAGTATGACTTGCAATAGATAAGAGTACCATCAATTGGCATTTTTTATCCAGTCTGAAAGTTTGATGTACATATAAGTGTACATATGTGTCTTTGCATAAAAAAATTATCACTATCTACAGATGATACATGGATATTAACATCATGTACAACTATTTAGTATCTAAATCTAATTTCTATATATTTTAGTTTAAAATGAACATCAGTTGTTGATAGATTGTGACACATTAGGCATACTGAAAAATGACGATTTAATTCTAGTCAAGACGTTGAAATACCCACACTTTCTCCTGTATCTTATGATGTTGTAAATTTTTCAGGATGGATATCCATTATATGTTATGCGTCTACAATTTGAAGTACGTAAGTAATTTTGTACATCATCTATATTTCAAGACTAGAAGTGTATCGTATAAGGAATACTTTTGGAATATACTTGATTACATCCAATTAATCATAAGTTTCGCTAAATAGCAACAGTTAATCTTGAGAAGAAGTGAGAAGAAAAAGTGTTAGAACACTAAATAACATTAATTTTATTAGAAAATATAATTATCACTAAATTATTATTTAAACGTTGATTTCTCTTTTCTATTCGACGCGACTATGTAACTCTGCTACCGAAGTGAAATTTTGTCACAAAGTGTTGATATTTTGATCGTTCGACAAAAGACCGAGGCAGTGTAACATCTAGAACTGCAAAACAAATTTTTCAGAACCGTATGAGATTTCTTTGGGATCCATGTAATGTTTTATTTGACATAGCTTTCTGATTTGGTTAGTGAAGTATACTTTAATAGACAATAGGGTGATAGAGGGCAATAGCGTCTCAATCCTAACTAAGAATTCTTCTATTGACGAAAAAAATTAAATTGAATACATATAAAACTCCTGCAATCCCTACTAGCAGTGTGTATCTTGCAGTTTTTCCACTCTACATAACACACAATTTTCTCTGCTAACACTACAATAAAAATCTTTTACAATAGGACATTAATCAGTTTCATATATCTAGTGTAAATAATAAAGTAACGTTGACCTGATATAAGAAAAAAAAATGGCCTTTTGTATTTTCGTCTTATTGTGTATAATTTGAGAAAGAAAAAAAAAAAATCTTTAGTGAACTCTCGCTCATTTTATAATGAGCAAATGAAAACACAACACATTACTAAAGAAGAAAGAAAATATAATTTTCATTTGTCATGAATGAAAGAAAAGAGTTCAATGTATATTACAAATGCGAGTAGATGTCTTAACACACATATATATATATATTCGAGTGATGGAACAGTTGTTAACTAAGTATACAGAGTACAATATATCTCCTTTTATACTGAGTAAAAGTCACGAAGGACGTATAAATAGATGAAAATTAATACTGAGTGTGTGACCGATAGAATAGAGAATTTATGTCAGGTCATCTCAACCTCAGTGGTGATGTGATTATATACGGTTAACAACATCTTATATAGGTCATCTATTTGTACACATATAATAGTGTGAGATAAACTATTCAGGTAGTTGATGGAATGATGTGAAATAATTTGACTTTCAAGAAAATTCTCATCTATTTTAAAAATAACATTTACTGTACGAGAATAATAAGGATATAACAGCTGATCAGAAAGATCTTGTTTGTTAACTGCCCATTGTATTCTTTCTACGATACCAAGTAAATTATGATTCTGGTAGCATCAGACATAACTGACCGTGCTTAAAACATTTCTGTCACACTCAATCACAAAATCTGACTTAATAGCACACAGTAATATTTATCATCCTTAGAAACCTCACATACAAAGAGAGGATAAAGCTTTATGCTATTTGAATGGTTTCAAAAAAACAGATTGAATTTCCAATCGTCGGTTTTCTCCAAGTTAATTTTGTCGAAAAAGTAGACATGATGGTAGATTTTCAGTAGTAGTTCAGTGGTAGATCAGCTAAATCTTATAACAGATTTCGAAAAATCCAATCAGTTCGTAAAGAAAATGCACTAAATTTTATGTTTGACTCATTGTTAGTCAACATCTGTCATGTTGTACTGTTCTAAACCATTATTTTTGTTTTTTTGTTATTATTTGGCCTAGAATTGATGGCCGATAATTTTAAGCCTGTGCGCTTCTTTTTCTTAGTAAACAAGGTCAATAAAAAAAGTGCCTCGGTGTATATAATGGGAGAAAGACCAGTATTATCGAGAGAATTCGATAATGTTCTCTATTTGTAATACTATAACGTTCATCCTAAATTATATACGAATTCGTTCTTTCTTTTATGCATATAGAGAAGAAGAAATGAAAAAGTTGTCTGAATTATATCTATAAACAGCACAGAACAAAAGAAAAAAATCATGTTTTACACATTCATGGCCAGATTTTCTTCTTCAT
The DNA here is from genome assembly GCA_905250885.1 of Didymodactylos carnosus. Classification (NCBI taxonomy): domain Eukaryota; kingdom Metazoa; phylum Rotifera; class Eurotatoria; order Philodinida; family Philodinidae; genus Didymodactylos; species Didymodactylos carnosus. The sequence goes on along the minus strand of CAJNOQ010000495.1, from coordinate 2,931 downwards.
TCTCTATTATATTTGACCGATTGAACATGCAGCTGTTATATATACCACAAAATCGAGTAACGAGATGAGAAATGAGGCCATTCACAACAACAAGAAATGAAGTAAAGATAGAATTTAGTAACGGTCAGAGCACGATGACCTAAATAAATGACCGAACGAACGAAGAATAAAAATAAATTTGTATAGACATTGTACAAAGATAAGTACACATAGGATGAATGTATTATAAACACATGCATCTCATTAATCTGCAATGAGAGAAAAACATAGTGAAAAAGAGAGAGAAAGATTGAAATTAGATTACTCGATAGTCAAGTGACCCATATGGAAAGTGAATTAGGGCAACGACAACATTCTATGTAAGTAATGCAGAGAGAAAGAAAACAGAGCTAAAAGAAAATTCAAAATTAGAGAGAGATATGTAAAGGTCAACATGTTCAAATTAGTTTCATGTCCAGTCCAAGGTGAGAAGACGTCTTATGTATCCGTGTATTATTCGAACCTAAAAATATTATTTAAATTTATCATCGTCATTCAAGAAAACAATGCAGGTAACAAGAAAAACATGCATGAGTCTATTAGAAGCTGTCTCCTATTCTTTTTTTTGGAATAATTTTTGCTCAAATATAAATTTTGATTCAGAGGCATTTATTACTCGTTTATCGTTTGCAATACTTTCATAGAAAACAAATCCCATCGATATCTCTCTATATTCATGCTAACTCATTGTATTTTATAATGATTTCATTAAATTTTAAGTATATACTTATTTCATCAGTCTTTTTTATAATAGAAAATGCATGGTGAACAAATGAGAACGAAATATGCCCGTCATATGTTATCAACTGATATACATTCACAATTGAATATGCTTGCATTAATATCACAGCAATGTAACAATGGGAGATTAATTAATAATAGTAATTCATCACAATGCGTCTCATCATCGGAGTGGTCTTCATCCTCTTGTTCATCATCAATAACTGATCTTCAAGATTCAAAAAAAGATGGAGATTACAATCGTTTGTCAACAGACATGTCAATTGGAAACGTCAAGAAAACTATCAATCGTTCAACAAACGTTTTAGACACTTTAAATAGGTGAGAAACAGTAAGAACTAAACTGTGGATCTAGTTCTGAATATTATTATTCTCTTTAGAACGAATACAAATAAATCATCGCCAATACTACACCCTTACTCAATGACTCAGAATAATATAGGAAACAGTACACTTTCATTGCACCATCAAGATTCAACAAAAGTAGATCAAAAGCCATTTCCACCAATCATACACCAGCAACAACAACAACAGCATACTAATATAACTACCACTACGAATACATCATCAAAAATTAAATCAGCAACAAGTTCTCGATCAAATTCTGGTGAATGTCTTGTTAAAGTTGTGACTACTGCTGGCCCACAAAATGTTGATAAAGAATTTTTACAACAATTATTATCACGCAAAGATGTTATACCTCAACGTAAACGTCGGGATTTTATTCCAAATGAATTAAAAGATGATCACTATTGGGAAAGAAGGCGTAAAAATAATTTGGCTGCTAAACGTTCGAGAGAAAAACGTCGACTTAATGATATTGTACTAGGTAGACTCGAGGACTTTTCAATGTAGTGAATTATTAATCATTAATATTCTTGTATCTTTTTAGAAACAAAAGTGGTGGAATTAACAAATGAAAATGATGTATTACGCGCAAAATTAAATTTGATGCTAACAAAAATTAATATGCAAGAAAATGAAATGGAATTATTATTTGAAGAAGAACAACGTCTTGGAAATATATGTCTGAAACCTGCAACATCGGCCACAGCAATTATGTCACAAATGTGTAATAACAATGATGATAGTCAGTCATTGATTGAGAGTGGGATATCGACGACAAAAACGAATAGTGATGGTAATAAGAAATCAATGCATTCATTATTCAATTCATCGTCATCTGAAACAGCTTACAGTCATGAAGATGATCATAGCAATGATTCACAGCAATATACTGACAATGGAAATAGTCATCGTGATGAAGAAGATATGGAAGAAGAAGAAAAATTTAGTCATCGAGAACAATCCGCAGTGACAATGCAGTGTCAACAATTACAAAATGATTTTCTAAATCGTATGATGAATCCTTATGGTATTCAATCATCAACAATGACAACAACATCAGGCACTACCAGTCAGGCATTAGCACTTGCTGCGCGAACACAATACCCGTAAGTACTTTTTCGTTATTTAACCTGTTTTCACTAGTTTACACCGCATCTGAATGTTTTAGATTGCTATATAATCAATTAATTAGTATGAATATGATGAATAATATATCAATACCACCAACTGATGCTACTGCAATGGATCTATCAACAAGTGAACAGAAATTGCACTCAACAAGAACAACAAATCTTCTATGTCCGGTCGAAAAACATTCATCAAAAGTCGCCAATCGAAAACCATTACCATTACCAACACAACCGACAAATATTATGAGTAATGAATTAAAAACTGGAAATTTACTAACGACAAAAAGTCCTTCACCGCTAACACCGTCACCATCGCCTCCTCACGAATCTCTATTGCAAGTTCTTGCTAATCAAATGAAACAAGCAAGTGTTTTTGCTCATTCAACATCGACAACGCAGCCTCGTTTACTAACAACAGCCCCAAAAGAAAATAATCAAAATGTTAATTATTATGAAGAAGTATCGAATGATGATGCGGATGATAATGAGCCAATTGATAGCGGTAAAGCTAAAAATACATTGAAAAGAAGTTACAGTCATGTTGACGATTTACATAATCAAGAAATATCAAAATTGGATGAGACACAAATATTATCTCCAACGGTGAATAGCACTAACTCATCGTGGGATGATGCTGTTACGTTGTTATCTCTAACTGGTAATTATTCACAAG
>CAJNOQ010000494.1:0-49000 GCA_905250885.1 Didymodactylos carnosus | reverse complement strand
TTTGTTCAATGAGGTAACTAATGGAGCATTTGCGTCAGCGAGTGAAACACTTGGAAAATTCAAGAAGAAGGATTTGTCGCCTGTTCATTCCAGAGAATGGCACTATTCTTTATGATAGATAATTAGGCAAGAGAGCCAGAAAGGTTTTTTCAATGATATTATTTTAAGTCAATCGAGGTCTGTCTCGATCGATGATGAGAACATTCCAGTTTTTAAATTTATTCTTGCAAAAATATTCAGAAACGCAGAAACATAATGAAAATGAAGTAGGAAAAAAACGCGTCATAAACGAAGGAACATTTATTTTTCGAACATTATTAGAAAAATAACTAACTTATAAAAGAACCTAATAATAGAAATAAAGAAAAGTAAATGAAGCAATAAATAGGTACTTTGTATGCGAGGATAAGCTCCCTCTATCTGAGCAGATTCTATCGTATTATTGACTTAGAATAGTAATGTACTAGAAGAAAAACAAATAAACTAACATTCAAACATTTTGTATAAAAACAAATTTTTTTTTTCACAAACGTCTTTGATGTCTGGCTTGTAAACGTCTTAATTCAGAAGTTTTGGTTTGATAAACATGTTGACGTCTACCGTCTTTTAGATCCTAGAAATATGCAAAGCATAATCATGTTTTAGTACACCTGAATGCAGACGAACAGCAATAAACTTGAGATCTTTTGTTGAAAGTGACATGTTTCATGCTGAATATTAACTTTGCGTAGATAAAAAGCAATATATACCTGTTGTTGTTGATTATTCATTCTTATTTTAACGTTTTGTTGATTTTTATTCATTTGTATTTGAATATCTGATGTTGTTTCAACATGTTGATATTTGTACGTTTTTAACGGTAATACAGAATCCAACTGAGCTAATGAAGTGTGAATACTGCCACTATAACTAGTTTGAGAAGATGAATGAAGATCTCTTTCGCAATTCGCCTTATTAATCAAATTTTCTTCGTCATATTGATTATAAGATGGTAGTATTGTGGCGATTAAATCTTTTGATGGTTTCTTCGATAAAGTTTTACGTATAAAGGCTGAAATAAGTTCAGCACCTTTTTCTTCATCATAATCGCCGTCATCAACCATTGGATCATCATTTTCATGTTCTTCTTCATTCAATCGACTTTTTTTTGTTAGGTGAGGCGTTGATCTTGTTGTTGAAATTGATGCATTTGATAATGAACGTTTAGGTGGTACACCAGAATGAAGAGTATTATAGTCATTTAATAACATTGACGATGGAATAGTGATGTCGTGTGATGAAGTAAATTGAATGGCAGATTCGTTTAACTCTTCTCGCACTGTCTAAAATAATATAAATTCCATAAACAAAATGAAACTTTAAGGATACCTCATGGCAAAACATTTAAAAGAATGTATACTAAACTTACTGGATCATTTGACGAAGATGATGCTTTTATTCGATCGTTTGTAATGGTTGATGAAGATGATGTTGATAAATTAATTTGTTGCGATACTTCAAGAATAACTGGTGGATGTAATAGACGTTTATGTATTAAATCAAACAGTATCTGTTTTCCTTTTTCATCATCCACATCACTTTCATCACTTGTTGGTTCACGATTACTATTACTACTATTTTGTTTATCTTCGAGACTTTCTTCATTGATAACACTCAGATCATGTGATGTTTGATTTTTTCGCAATTGCGCAAGTCTTAAAACATCTTCGACTGTACAACAGGTTCTATTTGTTCCGTGAATTGATGGTAGTGTTAATGAGCTCAAAGATGAATGAATAGATGAGGTGTCATCAAATGCGGAGCTAGTGAAGATATGTACACTGTCATCATTTCTAGCATACATATCACATGAAGATAAAAGTTCGTCATCTTGTAGATTTCCGTTAAAAACATCGTGACATTGTTGTTGTTTGTTATCATTCGAAGAATGTAAAGAATCCATATCGGTATATTCCGATTGATATATTTTCATCTCATCTTGACTAGTGAAAGACGACGACGAATTGTTATTATTATTCAGTGTTCTTTCGATAACAGTTCCATCTAGTTGGTTTGTAGTGTCTGTTGAATTTGTACGATTATTCGAGCATTTTTCTTCTGCAATAGGGCTTCGTCTACCACATGGAGGAGAATCTTGAAAAGAAACTTACAACTATTAAAAACATGCACACACATTTTTTTAAAAAAACTTACCGGGAATATCAGTGGGAGAAACAATACCCGATGGAATTGTACTATGTTCGGATAAATATGTACTATTATGAGAATTAAAATCAACATTAAAACTCGATAATGTATCCATTGATGTATCTCTTGAGAACATGAGCGGTGAACTTAAGACACTAGGAAGTCTACTACTCGTATTACCGCTGCTTGGTAAAATATATTGTGAAAACGGTAATTGTTTTAATCGTTTATAGGATAAATCACGAGTAATTGTATTTTCTATTAACGTTGTTGGCGAAGACGATACTGGACGATATGAAATTATTTCTGTACTGCTATTCTCTACATTAAATTCGTCGTCGTTATTCATTCTTCATTTTTTAAACGAGCATCTAGTACATATTCAAAAAGATATTAAGTGTCAGGACGAGCAAAATATTATCGTAAAAGCTGTTAGCTTAGAGCTGATTAATGATTTCAAGAGGAATGAATTTATTTTCAAATCAAAACATAAAATAACAGCTTCTACCGAAAAAACTGAAGTACCTCCAGCATACTGCATTTTTCAACGCTTTCGCATTTCATCCTGTCTCAATCACTAAGATTGTACACAATTTTTCAGATAAAATACTATACCCACATGAACATGCTATCTAAACACACTAAAGTCACTAGAATTTTCTTTCAAAATAATTAATCTAATTATAAGAATATGTATTTTCTCGTGTTACTACCTTCTGCACTCTTTGAATATTGTATAAAAATTAATTTGTTCCAGTCAGCATCAACAAAGCACTTGTGTTTTGTTTCATTCGTCGTTGAACTGTCCAAAGAAATTATGAAAGAATGTGACATATAGAACAAGAGGAGGGGACACTGCTTTACTGTTGTTTGCTTTTAGCTCCAAATAGTAACTACAAGGAGAGACTATCTATCGCATTGAGACTGGCTCATTGGTGCTTCTATTTGGAACTAAAAGGAAACAACGCTGCTTTACCGTTCAAATACAATCATTAAGCAACATATACTCATAGGATCAAAGATTCACTGTCTCGTTTCTGTAGTAAATAAATATCTCTCAATCATCTGAAAAAAATCAATAGACCATACCCAGCACTTATGAATTGATATCAGTATTAAACGGTTGATTTTTGATAATTGCCGTACGATATAGCTGTATAGCTTTTTCTCAATGTTTTCTGTATAGATCATGTAAAACACTTGATGTGTAATGTAAAGTCTTACAGAAGCAGATGTTTCTATTCCCTTTAAGCGACTCTCGGCAAAAAATGTACATCTCGGCATTTCGTACCGAAAAATATTCGAATTTTTCCTATTAAACAAACTCATCTGTTACATTAAAACGCTCTCTATGCTTTCACACGATCCGTTATTCATCATTCATTCTTCTGAGTAGTACCTCATAGTTTTTGTCTCTTTTCGGCCAGAACTTTTCGTCTTCAATCCATTCTCTTCCAGTCACAATTTCGTAAAATTTAAAAATGTCCCTTCCCCTCTTAAATTTTTGTTTCAGACAATTTGCTTCAAGAGTACCATAGGATGAAAGCACCTGTGCCACTGATGGGTTTAAAACTACCTGAGGCATAACTAGTTGGAGTTGGAATTAGTTATAACTTACACGTGTTGGAAAAGTTTTTATGCTATATCTACAATCGTCTATGCCTACTAACGAAAGAGAAAGTATCCTTAGTTATGGACACACCCCATGTAAAAAGTTCTAAAACACGCGTCAGAACTCGTTTTTTCCTGAATATTTACAAAAATGAGTTCACCTACGCCTGATGATAGCGTTCAGACCCATTTACTCTAAACTTAAATATTTCTTCGTTTGGTCGGATGCGTCCGAGAGCATTTGCCTCTCTGAATTCGTTCAAACGCGTTTCAAAACGTTTAGCATAGGTGTATAACTGCGTTTGATCTTCTGTTGGAAAATGGTTCGACGGCGTGGCGCATTTGCCTCTCTAAATGCATTTAGATGCGTCTGAATAATACATAGTTTGCGATACCCCTGAGAAATGAGATCTGTTATTTATTTGTGTTTTAGTACAAAGCCCTTATTTATTCACGTACAAGCAGAGCACTGTTAATTATTTTTTCGATAAGCAGATCTTGTTTTATTGTATACTTAAAAGCGTTATTAAGTCCATGGATAATGTGTGAACAAAAGAATTGCCTATTATTTATTGATACATTCGTATTTTTCTTTATTTTGGTTTGTTCAATTTTGAAAATAAAGTTTTTCTTCCTTTTCTTGCTTTTTTGGGGTGAAGCTATCAAAATAATCCGAATTATCCAAATAATCATAGATTCGATAGTAAGTTTTCTGACTGTTGAATTATATTATGAAAGATCTATCAACAATTTAATTTTAAGTTCTGTTCAATAGAGACCTGCATGAGTTAAGAAAATTGAACCCGACGCCGACTCAAACGCAATCCATCTCCAGGATCGGATCGGTTCACAGGTCTTTGGTGCAGAGAAGCATATTTAAACGTGTTTAACGTCATGTTCTTAACAATTGTGTGAGAATTGTTTATTCAGAAAATTTCAATTCAGCTTATTTTCAATCCTTAGCATGAAATAAAGCTAAAGATGATAGTATACAGTATAAAATGGTAAATCCAAATTCGGCAGTGGAATAGAAAATGGACATACTTTACTTAGATTAATCTTATAAAGTTTTTCTCAGATTTCGGTTTTCGTCCCATCTAAACTTCTGTTCGATTCAGTTGCTTTTTATTCATAAATACCTAATCGTGCCGTTTTCTTCGAAATTTGTTTTGACATTTTGATCATAAAGCGGAAACTGCTCAAACTTATAAATCGTTCTCTTAATAATAGACATATAGATATATATAATCGATAATGCTGATTTTAGATATGGCAGTAGGAGCGGTTCTTAAGAGCTTGTAAACTGGTTTCGGGAAATCAGATTTACAAATGCAAAAATTTTACCATTGAAGCCAAATTTTGGTCTGATCAGTTTGTAGATCACATTGAGTTACTACGAGCAAGAGCTTTTCTGACTATTGGGCATGTTATGGTAGACATATGGTGCATTTAGCTTGACTTGAGTCTCGCTCCTTCAACAGAAGAAATCGAGAATAATAAGAAAAGCAATTGGATCCGCTTCTGCTGCTCTATAATGACAAATGATTAGAACATAAATTTGAATTTATTTATTTACATTTTTATTGTAGGCAAGTTTATTTGAACATCAACTTAATTCTCTTACAACAGTGAGATATTTCTGAGAAATATGCAGATGTTTTTCTTATCAAAAAGATAAACTGTGTGTTTCGGTTTATTTTCTCTGTCATAATTGTTCCGCATCTGTGCGACATTTTTAAGTGTTTATTTTATTTTTTTAAATCCATATTATATATGAAACTCATATTAAATAGTTCGCTCTACATAACTCTTTTTCATTATATTTAACTATCTATTTTATGTTTTGAGGGTGAAGGTGATTCCTCCTTAAATAGATCAGGAATGCGCAGTTGATAATCATCGAGTAACAAATATCTGAAACTGATAGTATGGAATTGTTTACATAAATAAATAATTTACATTAATTTAAAAACTTCATGAAACAAACAAAAAAAAAAGCAATAACACCAGTGTATTGAAACAGAATGATAAAATCTTTTTCTAACAAAAAATAAACAATCAATTACACTTTTAATAAAAAATACTCAAATATGAGAAGAGATATAGAATAATGGAATATTTCTCGTTCAGTCGTCTGTCATAAATATATTTAAATAATAAGACACTAAAAAACGATTTACAGTGAATCGAAGTGAAGAATAAATGAAAAATTCTTTTCTCATGCACTTTCATATTTTACGAATAAAGGGAAAATTAAACGCCTTCAGAGAGATTGCACCTCATAATTCACCAGATCGCTTTCACATAGTGGTGCTGCTATTTGAAAAAATTGATAGAAATAGAGTAACAAACGGACAGTAAACTGTTTGCTGATTTTACTCGTATAATGATAAGAATGAGTGATGTAAGATGACTCAATTTGTTATTATAGTATAAGCGAACTTTATCGACAAATGATGGGTTTCTGTAATAATATGAAAAAACTGTTCTCACTAATATCACTATCTACAAAAATGATATAGGAAAAAAACGTTTTCATAGATATCTTTCTTTGCTTAATAAAATACTTAGCGTATCGTTTTCAAAACTTATTTTTTTAATTCTTCTGAAAGATGAATCAATGACACAGTTTTTATTCGATCATTGTTATTGTGTTATGTGAAACGAGACCAATTTACAGAATTTTCTATTTTATCATCAAACACATGAACTCAGCTCAGAGATGAGAAAGAAGAATCAGAAAAGTAAAAAAATCAAATTTAAATAGTAAAATCTACTTATTCGGATTGGTATTATAAAACCAACTGATTGTATTTGCTTTCTTTTGATAATCGTTTATTTTTAGTTTTTCTTTTGATGAAAAATGAAGTATTGTCATTAGAGCATTAACCATTGTTTGTTTAACACTAATATCATTTGTAATTAAATAATGATAAAAGACATTTTTAATATAATCAAAATCATGTACAGTTGTATTATTTCTTATATTACTTAATTTTAAATGTTCAATATCATCATTTAACTGTTCAATTGTTTGTTTTAATTGATTTATTTCATATGAATGATGTTGTTGTATATCACGTAGAGAAAGTTCTAATTCACGACGTTGTTTTCGCAATTGTGATAATTCTTGATCACGTAATTGTTGTTCTTGAACAAAATATAATAAATTAACATTATCAGTTATCGGTAGTGGTGGTGATGAACATGAACGACTAAATAGATCATTAACTGATGTTGAATCTTCAGTTGAAACTGTTAAAATTTCTTCATTCTCATTTAATTTTGTTGTTTCACCAGTAAATAATTTTTTAATAGCTTCTATTTCTCGTTCTTTTTCATTTAATATTCTTGCTGTACGTTCTCGATGTTTTTCTAATTCACATTCTAATTCATTTATTTCAATTCGTTTTTTAGACATCATTTGTTCAACTTCTTGACGATGTTGTTCATTAATAGTTTTTAGACATGTTTCTAATTTTTCTACAACATGCATATGTCGTTGATTTTCATTATTATACAAAGTTTGAGTTGAATATAATTTTTCACGTAATTGTTCCATTTGTGCACGTAAATCATCCATTTCTTTTGTAGTATTCGTTTCCTATAATTAAATAAAAATTTAGGTTTGAATAATGCAATGTAATCAATTGATAAATATAATCTCTCTCGCAGAATAATACAAAACTAATCAGATATATTAACTACAGCTATTTCCGACTTCATCTTTTTATTTTAATTACAATTTTCTGTGTAATTTTCGACCCATAACGGCTATTATCAACACAAAAGTCTATAGAATTACATGGAAGAAGTAAAAAATAAGCTTATTATTCTTCATTTTCATTTTCATGACTCATTAACTCTATAGAGAAAAAAAATTATAAGATGAAGTCGGAAATGGCTGCAGTTAATAATACGTCTGATTGAATTTTAAAATCGTTGCCCTTTACCGATATGAAAGTTAACTAATACAAGTAACTTGTTTACTAGTATAACATTTCTATATTTAACTAGTTTTACAAAAGAATTTCTGTAATATTTATGATCACATATATTACACACCAAATTTCAAGAATCGTTAACGAAAAAACCAAAATACTGAAGCACCCGTTATATACTTTAAATGTTTTTGCTTTGAATGCTGCTAATGTTTTTGTTTTGTATTTTTCTAATTCTGATTTTAAACGATCCATTTCTTCATGACATTTTGTGTGTAGTTGATCACTCGGATGACCATTAGTCGTCGTTGATATTGAATCTTTACCTACTTCACGATCAATATTTAATACATCTAAAAGTAAAGAAAATATATATATTTTTCATCTTATGTTTTTTTAATTTTTTTTAATAGAATATAGTGTTTTGTTTTACCTTCGATTGTTAACGCTTTTCCAAATCGCTCATTGACTAGACGAATTAAAACTTTCAATTTTGATATACGTTTCATTAATGTATCTAAATCATTAGTATTTTGTTCTATATCAATATCATTTGATTTTGTTTCATCATCTCCATTTAAATCTTGTTCAATCGATGTTGATGATGCAGTAGTTAATACAGAATTTTCCATATTCAATTGTGATATGCGATCTTTTAAACGTTGAATAATTAATTGATCTTGGGAACTAAATAAAATTCAAATTATTTCATTTTAATATAACAAAATTATTCATTTACCGTTGTTTTTCTATTGCTCCAATTTGATCTGATAATTCGGCAATATGTGTTTCCAATTTTGCTACTTTTACCTCATTTTCATTTATTAAACTATTCATTTTCTTTTCAATATATTGATTTTGTTTTGATGCTGTTCGAAGTTCATCGTTATATTTTGTTTCCAAATCTTTTAGTTGTATTTGTAATTCATTAATTTTTTCTTTCGAACGTTTCATATCTTCAATATCGGATGCACCTTTTTCTTTTGTTTCACTTAATTTTGATTGATATTGTTGAGTTAAATTTAAATTTTCTTTTTTAAATTTTTCTATTTGAGATTCCAATGGAGAAATTTTCACTCGACATTCTTCTAACTACAATAATAAACTAAACAACTATAAAACGTTAAACATTTTTTGTTCTTATTTATACTTGTTGTTCAATTAATTCTCGTGTATTTCGTTCGGCTGACACTAATGTTTGAAGTTCACGTACCATCACACCATGATCGGCTACTTCACGTTCACGATCACGTTGAGATTGACGAAAACGAGATTTAAGCTAGAATAAAATGAAATGAATTATATAAAATAAAAAGAATTACATAAATAAAAATGGTAGGAAACATACCTCTTTTAATTCTGTTTCATATTTTTGATTTAATATGATATTTTCAGCTTTAGCCTCATCCAATAAACCCTTTAATTCTTCATTTTCCGTCTAGAATAGATAAAACAAAAAGTATGATTTGTACTATTAAAGTAAAAACTGTTAATATGTTGTTGTTTTTCTTCATACTTTCAACTTTTTCTTCTCAGTTTGATACATCAATTCCATTTTCGTTTTTTGTTCTGTTATAATAGTAACATTTTGTTGTAGTGTGTTTAATTTATCTTGAATCGTCTGTTCAACTACAGAAGAAGTTCCAGTACTTATGCCACTTTCAGCTTCACTTCCAGAATCATTATTCTTAAAAGTACACAAAAATAAGCAAAAAATAATTTTTATGCTATTTGTTTCTTACTTCTTTAATTATCGCATTGTTTATTACTCCATTGGCTACCATAGATGATAGTGTTGTTCCTGTTCCTGTTGATGAAGCGGAAGATAAAATTTTCATCGTTGATTCTAGTGCATCTTTTTCTTTTTGAAGATTTTTGTAGGCCGTAACAACATCTATACAACCACAACAAAAAATAAATAAAATATTTTATATTCGAGATATTAAAACAGATAAAATACTTACCAGAAAATCTTTGTTCAAGCCTAGTGATGCGTTGTTGTTGATTTTCAATTGTTTTTAAATACTCACTTTTCGACATATTTCTTTATATCTGAAATAAATTTTGTTATGAAATAAAGAATACATCTTTTCCATTTCACATATTGTTTATACGCTCGTAAATTTGTTCTAACGAAGTAGCCTATATTCAATATTATTAGCAGTACTCAAATTGAAAACTTTATTATTATTGAAAAAAAAAATAGTGTCACAGAAGCTAGAGCTACAATAGGAATGATGAGAACAAAAACATCTTTCTTTTAAATTTTAGTCATCTTATAACTTCTTATCTGTCATTCTAGATAATAAGTAACAACAATTTCATCAAATTGACATACTTGCTAGAAGACAAAATAAAATAATACAAAATCCATAAAGATCTATAGAAAGTTTTATTACGTAAAAAATGATAATGAAAAAAATAGAAAAGAGAGTATATCTGAACATGGTAATCATAGCCAAAGAATGTTGATCCTTTAAAACTTTAACATCCATAGGAAATTAGATAGAACTCAAACTGTTTTTAATCCACACACATGCACTTCGTATATAGTACTAGTGAGCGTTTTTTTTTTTATCGTTGTAAAACAAAAATTCAAAAAAATCTTGAGGGATTGACTCTGTTCAAACAGCGCAGAATACACACACACATATACAAAAAAAATAATAAACTAAACTTTTTCCAGAGACATAAAAAGAGATTTGCACAGGATACGTTTTGCCATCCCCGTTTCACTTTCCAATAATATACCTGAAAAAGAGAAAGCCACGAATAAGCTGAATTTTCTGTTCAACAATTCTGAGAACAATTTCTCTAATTAAATGGTAAAACTCTCATGAAATCAAAAACTTTTTATTATTAACTATCAGTCAAGATATCGGATGACTAATTTTAATAAATTCAGAAAAAGTATGTTAGACTAGGACCTCAAAGTCAGTTTTATCTATTAGTTAAATGATTAACTTGAATTATCTAAGAAAAAGCAAGAGAAAATGGAGAAATTCAAATATATGCTTTAAGAACGTTTTTCAGATAGAACAGCCGAATAAGACTTTATATGTGCAAACTTTTACAGGCTCTCTAATCAACGAAAAAATTTATTTGTTTTCAATTGATCTGACTTCGTAACGCTCCTTTCAGAAAAAAGAGGAAAAAAAGAGGAACGTCAAAAGTTTTTTAAGAGGAGCGTAGGGTACAAAAGAGGAATCATTAAGTAAAAAACGATACTGACAGTATTGTGCACAAGTCAAAGTAAGAGTCTCAAAAAAATACTTTTATCTAACTTAAAGTATTTTTTTCCGTGTTTCATGCGTAAAAAATTGAGAAAAACACAGCAAAAAGGAGTTATTTTAGTTTAAACGGTGAATGTAGATGAACTTTGTGATAAAGTTGTGGCTATATGCGACGAAAATGTTGGAGAAACAAATGTGGTATTTTCTTTCAACTCTTTGATTTTTTTACGATGTTAATCTTTCTTCATATGCTGTACTATCGACTGCCATCCTTTGTTCCCACAATCTAATTCGCCCCGTTTTACACAATGTACATACGAATGTTGATTCCTTAGCACCTTGCTTTAACCATTGTCTCACAAGGACTTCATCTACTGTTTTTTGTAACCACGAGTGATTGAATTTTTTGTTTCATATGACGGCATTGATAAAAAAATATATCTGAAACTACTTTCAGATCTAAAAGTAGCCTGAATTCTGGTATTTTTGCTAAAAAATCTTAGAAAAAGTGGAAAATTCGCTCAGAAAGAGGAGAAAGAGGAAAATTACGAACCTAGCAATTGATACTTATCAAAGTAAGTTTATATTAATTAAATCTAGAATACTTATGTTAGAAGACACGTTCAAATTGGCTTAGACTTGCTGAGAATCTTTTGTAAAACATGGATTTGAATTCAAAAATGATAACTGAGTCCTCTATTTGAATTTTTAGAACTTTGAGTTTACTGTACAACACATCTGGGAAATATTTCGAAATGTAATAATGAATGGCAAGACAACATCCGGCTGTTCTACTAATGACAAGTTCTGCTGATACCTTTTCTCCCAATTCTTAAATGGAGATAGGTGATGAGTCTTCTTGTTGTCTTGCTAATGTAAACTTACTTTGATAAGCACTAATTACAAATAAATGAATGATTAGACAGACCGAAAAAGTTTGCACATTTAAAGTCTTATTCGGCCTATCTATTTGGCAAACGTTCTTAAAGCTTATATTTGAATTTTACTATTTTCTCTTTCGTCCTTTGCGTGCCATCAGCTCACCTCGATTTCTCTCGATTTGTCACATACATAAGTGACACTGAAAACATGAACCACCTTTACGTTATTGAGCTAATATATATTTCTAAGCTAGAACATACCTAATTAGAGTAAATCATGCTTAAAACGTTTACACTCTGATTCAATAGTCCTAAGATCATTTCGTTTTGTAGATAGTTTAAAATGATCGTAAATCGTTTGAGCATTACCCCTGAAAAGATGAAAAACAATGAAAAGAAAAGTATGTTAAAGTACACTATTATCTCGCTTGAATACGTACCAAAATTTGACAAAATAATGATCATGATTCGAATAGAATCGTTTTTGACTTAGTTTAATATCCATTTCTAATTTTTCTTGATTATCCATTCGTTTAACAAATTCAATATATAAACTAATTGAACATGTTTTATTTTTGGCCATTGTTGTTAATATCAATGAAATATATTCATAAACATATATTGATCGACTTGTTTTTCGTAATTCTAATGTATCAACGTTAGAAAAATGAACAAAAAATTCATCTAATTGATTAATAAAAAACTCGTGTACCTAAAATACGAAGAAAAACAAACAAAAAAAAAAAAATCACATTTTCTATAATAATTTAATTTTATTATACTAACACATAGAATTTTTATAAATCGAAATAAAAACACACACTGTTGAAAATGATTTGTTGTTGTTAATAGGTCAATATAATGTACTGTTAAATTTACAAGATTTGTAGCTGTTTGTGCTGATAATAGAGCATTTTTTGTTGAATTTCTATTTGCACATGATGATAAATCTAAACGTTTTATATTTTTAAAAAATGAATAATGATACATTCCATTTGTTAATGATGAATCAAATGTTTTTATAAATAATGTTGATATATTTGTAAATGATTCATTAAATTTTTTTAATGAACTTAATTTAATATGATCATTTAATAGGCGTACAATTTTTACATTTGTCCAGCCAGTATGTGGTATACATTTTTTATCTGAATTTTGTTTTGATTTTAATAAGAAATTTTCATCATAATCAACATAATGATATGGATAGGGTAATGAAAATAGACGACATTGAAATCCGTTCATACTAATACCAACTGACCATTCATGTTGTTTAAGCCAATAATCACTACGAAATGTTTGTAATAAATCATGACTATTACGAATTAATAAATAAATTGAATTAAATTTGAAACAGAAAATAAACTAGAAAAGAAAGAATATTTTTTATTAAAGAGAAGTTTTATATAATCCTACATTCTGTGTGTTCATATTGCACATGTCACGATTCTAACCATTCCTGTTTCTATGTCATCAACTTCTTTTGTTCGTTAATTAAAACTTATTAAAGTTAAGTCACAATCGAACGCACTCAATTGATCATTTCATATTTCTTTCAAAGTAGAGGACATGTTTAGAGTATGGATTTTAACGAAAATCACAAGTCTAAAGTTGTTTCGTTCTTAAAATATTCATTCATATTCATTCTATGAAAAGTTCAGAAAAATCCAAATTTCATTATCTTGAACTTCATGTAACTTCGTGACGACATGTTACTTAGACTAAAAGAATTTATCCTAAACACTAGAGAGTGTCTATGACAAGTTCACGCAATCACAACCTTCTGAAGTACTTTCGTTTCTTTGTAGTAGATGGTACACTGAGAGTCCGACAATTATCAGTTTTTTCAAATTTGGAGATCAACCCTATTGAAGCGAAATAAAACATGGATTGGTTTCAATCATATTTTCAGATAGACTACTAGCATTTCTATTTTCGATTTTCGATATAGGTTGGTCTAAAATAACAATTTTCAGGAAATGCGTCATTTTGTTGAACGCTTTTCTTTCGAAAAATGGGGCAAAATTTTCGTTCCCCAAGGATATTATTAGAGTACACTACACTATCGAGGAACCCTCTCCAACTTGAAAATCACTTTTGGCTCAAAAACCGGTGGACAATAGGTTATCGACCGTGCTGATCCCGAACATGAACGTGATTTTTGCGCTAGGCGTTCTAAGATCCGGTTTTCTAGAAAATCAGTTTTCCAGAAACTCTAAAAGATAATCAAAACCTTTCTTAACGAGGTATAATTGTAGCGCGCACATTTCTGATTAAAATGAGACCTCTCCCAGGTCTACATGGCCTTTTGTTGCAAAGTTATAGAATTTACACGAAAAGCCCTAAATGTTCATTGTCGGCTCAAAGCTACTGAAATAAGAAGAAATTAATTTAGGGCTTTTCTTGTAAACGAAAGGCCATGTAGAGCTGGGAGAGGTCTCATTTTAATCAGAAATGTGCGCGCTACAATTATACTTCGTTAAGAAAGGTTTTGGTTATCTTTTAGAGTTTCCGGAAAACTGATTTTCTAGAAAACCGGATCTTAGAACGCCTAGCGCAAAAATCACGTTCATGTTCGGAATCAGCACGGTCGATAACCTATTGTCCACTGGTTTTTGAGCCAAAGCGATTTTTAAGTTGGAGAAGCTCCCTCATATGTGTTATCCGTCTCATCAGCTATAATGAAGTTTCTGATATCTTCTAAAACGACTTCATCAGGAGATCGCGTTTCAGAGTCGCCGTTAAATCAACATTTTCTTCGTATGAGACATCGAAAACCCATAAAAAAATTAAGTAATTTAGATAATTTTTGATAACGAATTTGGTATTGATATATAAGAAGTTGATTTTCCTACCTAGGGAGCCTCTTTTAGCTAGGTCTTCAATCTTTTCTACCAAGAGAGTTTTCATTAAAATTCTTACATCATCACCGGAATGTGTAAAACAATGAAATACAATTAATTTGATGATCATCTTAGAAAAAATTAATTTAAAAACTCTCTTAATGAATTCCGAGGAATATACGATAATGAAAACGATAATTTATTCGAAACAAAGGATAAAGTTATAAACTTTTTTGTCAAAACTTCATGTTTGTACATCTGAATAATTAACTTATGAATAAAATTCTAAAATCTCAAAAAAAAACTTTGTTGATTTTGAAAAATTTGATAACTTTTTCTAAAAGCTCTAGTAAAACTAGTTCTTTACCTCTTTAAGTTGTGTACAATTAACTAATAAATCATTTTTAATTTGATTTCCATCAAGCCATTCTTGTGATTGCCAATGTCGACCTTTAATTCTTAATGAAAGATGTTCTAATTGTGTTAAATGATTTTTAATTAAATTTTTAATTATAATATATGTTCGATGTTTTGAAATATTCCAACATAGACCAAAATGTTTTAAATTTATTTGTTTTGGTAAATCAATATGATCATTAATAATTTGTACATCACGATTAATTTTAACATCTAAATGTTCAAGTTGTATTAAATTTCTTAATAAAATAATAATACTTTCAAAATTTGATAAATTATAAATACTTAATTGACGAATAAATGAATTTGTTAAAATAGGTGATTCAGTTACAGTTACAGATACATTATCAATAAGACAATATTTTAATGAATTTATTTTTAATATTTGATCAATATTAGTCATCTCATATTTATGATTATTAAATGTTAAACTTAATGTTGATAATTTTTGAAATGATGATTGAGATAATGTTGATAAATTTGTTATACGTATCCATAATAATGTTAATAATTCAAGATTTGGAAATAAATCAGCTAAATTACGATTTTGAATTGAATTAAAAAATATATCTAACTGTTCATAATGATATTCATCACCAACAATTAATGTTGTTACATTTGAACCAATACAGGGAAATATACGATCGAAACAATCTTTAAAAATATCATACGATTGTACGGGTGATAAATCAACTTTTTTTGAAAAACAATTTTCAATTAATATATTTACATTATCATTCATACCATAAAATGTTGATATAATATCAATAGATGATAGATAACTAAATATAATAAGCATTATTTCATTCGGAAGTGATTCAATAGTTGTTGTTTGTTTAACTAAACAAAAAATAAAAATATTAAAATAAAAATAAAATATTCGTTTTATATTAGTCAATTAAACAATTTTTAAACATACTTTTTGTAGATAAAATATTTGTTGATAAATTTTTTGAGTATTGCACAATAGTTTTATTATCATCAATAATCATTTGATTTTTATTAATTACATCAATTATTTTCTCTCTTTCTGGATCATCTTTATCTGTTTGTGGTAATGTATTGTGTTGAACCATGTGTTTTATGCAAAGAAACACACGACAATGATTACATAATCCACAAGAGATTTGAAAACATTTGGTAACAAGTTGATTATCTAAATTTTGACATTTAATACCTTCAACATTATTATTTAATAATTCATATTTTTGTTCACGGAATAATGACATATTTTTCACAAAAAGAAACCAAATCTTTTCTATCTAAAAATATTAAAAAACTTTAATAAAATAAATGAAATTTATTTAATGAATTTTCTTAAATATCAAAAACTTAATTGAAAAAATGAAAACTAAACTATTGCTATCATATTTATTGAATTTATATAATTCAATAATAAAGTATAGATTTTCGTTCATTCTTAATTCTGAACATATAGAAAAACTTTGTGTGATCTAAAACTGCAATGAATCTTTCAAAAAAAATTTGCCTATTAACAAAAACTTTATCTTATTATTTGATGTCGATAAAACATGATGATCAAAGATATCTCTATTAAATGTATTTGTAAGCGAGTACTTGTTTACTTATGAATTTCTATTGACAAGTATTTTCATAAAATGTGACTTGAAAATGATTTGTATTAGTACCTGAAAGTATATGCCAAATATTTGATTTATTTGTTAGACTTCTCACAGATACTCGCAAGTTACATGAACAAGTGTTTTGTTTAGTACTTAATAAGAAGATAAAGTAATTTAAGTGCTAAATTTTCTTGTCATATACTTGCTCTATTTGCAAAAAATTATCACAGGAACATTTGACAAAACTGGCGAGAGTATTTAAAACAAGTCATCGTATATAAATACATTTTTACTAGAAAAATAAAAATTAAATTTTAATAAAATGTTGCTGAATTAAATGATAATACATATATATATATAATCTTAGCATTTTATCATCATAGCAACATTAATACGGGAATGCATAATTAGAATAAAATGGAAATAAAAAGTTTTGGCACTAGATATCATCTATTAGCCTTGATTTGACCGTGAATAATAAACTAACAACATCGTTTTAATCTGAAATGGTTTATTACAATAGATATTAATCGGTTTGATGATAGTATATCTCAGAGATCTTTTGGAATATAATACTGTTTTAAATACTATCTTTCAGTGCTTACTTGTGAATAGGATTTCCAACTAGAATGGTGAAGCAGGACAAACCAACCCTGAGTTTCGACCTTTTTTTTGTTCTAGAAAAAATGTCTTGAACCTTTTTATTCGTCAACAAATATCGTGATGCTCTTGCAAATATTTGATCTGAACAGACTGTAAGAGTTTGACAGGTACTATGATCAGCTAGCTTAAGACACTTTCAATCACTAAACTGTCTGACAAAATAACTGAAATATAGTAAAAGGTAAATTCCGATTGTCTATCAAGTATGAGCGTACATACATAAATGTTTCACTTGGCGAAAGAAACTGTCCGCCAGAAAAATATCTCACGATGATACAAGAACAATCTTAAATCCTATTCCTGAAATATATACATGAGAAAATCGAAGATTAGAATAGTAAGAGACGGGTGAGTTTCTGTTTTCTTTTTGAATTAGTAGTTGTGCATATGCGCTTTAATTGATTGAAAAATATTCGTAAATGCTTAATTCAACCCATCTACTACCAGAAAGTATTAGTGGATGACTTTCTGAGAAAGAGTAGTAACTAGCAATAGAAAAAATGAAATATTGTACTATTTGCACTTTGATACAATTAGACGACTGATTAAAAAGCAATTTATAAGGGATACTTGAAACCGGTAATAAACATGATTTATGTTATGTGTAATTAATTGTTCAATATAATTGTGCGTTAATTTTGTTTCTAATGTTCGATCGTTCATTGTATTTTTAATAGAAAATATATCCTTTGTCGAAGATGTAGTAATAGCATAAAGGTAATCAATAATATTCACTTTATTTTGAACATCTTGAATATAAAAGCTTGGCCATTAACGATTGTAAACGTAATCCTTGAAATAAAAAATAGAAAATCAACAAATCAATCGATGAAGTATATCATTTATATTTTCTTCCTTTATCATTGCAGTTATTATTCCATTGAATGTTTTTATCAATATGTGAATGCTATGAAATAAACTTATTTTAGCTTGAAACTAATCTAAACGTGTATTATAAAAAATATTGCAATATAAAGCAATATTTTCCAATATAATTAATATTGATTGATGGTAGTCATGTTCAATTTCAACTAGAAGATTCTGTTGGATGTTTAAATGATAAGTAGATAATAATAGAGAAAACTTTGTTTGAAAATAAATAGGTAATTAAATCTTCTTTCACGATGGATTGTACAACAATTAATTGATGTATACCGTTTGTAACATCTGAAAAATAATAGAGAAAAGGCGAAAGGTATATAAGCTCATTACAAGTAATGATGAGTATGCTTTTCTCCTTCGCATAAAAAATACAATACATTCTACTTATGATGAAGGAGGTCGTATCACGAAAAAACTTAAGTCAAAGTCTAGGCTTAAATCAGACTAAAGTGTATAAAATGAGCACATAAGTGCACATAATGAAGATTTAAGTTTTTTTGTGATACGGCCCCAAGAGATTATATTATAGTACCTATAAGCAAAATTTTCGTAAAAAAATGGGATAGATTTCATAAAACACAAATCAGTTACGAAAAATTTAACCGTAAACCACCGTAAAGTCTAATGTTATTGTCTGTAAGTTCCTTAAACGGCTTGGTTTACATGTAACAGTTTAGTAGAAAAAAATCTACGCGTATAAATGAATAAAAGTTTCCTAGACACAATCTTTTTCTCTCATGAATATTCTAATACTTCAACTATTAAAAAACACGAATACTAAAAATATGATCTAGAAAGATCGTATTTATAAATTGAAATTTACAATAAACTGCAATATTCGTTCACAATTAGAATATGAAAGAGTCGAGATAGACACTGTCTGAATGTGTTTCAAGAGATACATCACTATTTGATCAAGAAACACAGTAATTGTCAACTTTTACCTTTTCTTCAAAGCATAGGTCAACGTTTCATAAACTATGTTCTTGGACTATAATGAAAAAGAACCTCATAATCATAAACTTCAGAATAAAATTAAAGAAATAAAAGAGTATGGATCTTCAATTTTCCTGAAATACTGTAGATTTATTTTAATTATTTCTTGTTACTTTTCGTCCTTTCTTTTGTTAAATTTAGTATGTAATCACTGTAAACATCATCCTACAAATCTAAATCATCATTTCTAACATGTTTAAATAATGGACATCTATTGAAGCACAAATATATTCATAAATGTAAATTTTTAGCGTCTGTACACGTATAAATTAATCGGATACTATTTAACAAATAAGCATATTCAGCTAACAATTTTCTATTAATGATACGCCCATTTATATTTGGCTTTTTTTTTATAATGTGAATCAGGATAGAGAAAAAACATTTTTGTTAACTGTCCTTTTTGAAAATAATTTGGTAAAAAATTTTATAGTATTTGTATTTAAATTACTAATATACTCCTGGATTTGACTTTTTTAATACTTAAATCAAAAACATAATCATAAACTTTGACACGTATTTTCATTTCTAACATGTATGTATCATGAAATATTGATGATCATGATTTTAACAGACTACCGTAATCATAACCAATATCAACAAACTCAACATGTTTGTCTTCTTGTTTTTATTTTTTGTTCCTCATCACTATTCTGATGTGGATTGCCAATTTTACGGTTCATTGTTGGATAATATGTAGACATCTCAATATCATCTGATGTATTCGGATAATTGAATGTATGATTAAATAATAGATCAATATGAGCTCGTTAATGATAATAACGTTTTTGTAGTAATGATATTTTTTTAAATCTAAAATTGACTTAATAACAGCATAACATACAATCATAAAATGAAAAAAATAACTACCATAAATAATTTGTTAAGATGAAACGAAATTTCTGGTGAATGTCAATATGATATTCAAATTGTTATAAAAATCCGCATCTCTCTCAGATCAAAATAAAACTTGTTGAATTTCAAAGGAGAAAAACCAAAAATGAGAAAAAGTGTCTTTGTCTTTTTTGTGACTAAAACGAAAAGTATCCTGTAGTAAACAAAAGAATGTGTAGAATGTGCGAAAGTCTCAAAATATTCAACACACTTTTCTCTTTGATGAGATATTGCAGAGCTCTGGACTTGTATTATAGAAGAAATAAAATACAAATAAAACATAACGGAATTACATTACGGTAGCAAAGTTACGTGGTCTAGCCATACTCTAAACTTTTGCGGATTAGAAAAGTTAATTTGCGTTGTTGTTATTCATATGCACTACTTGATGGCTAACGTATAAGGGTTTTGAGATTCACAGTGGTCAAAAATTGGTTACTATGATCTTTTGAACATCAAATATCGATTAAATACATCAAAATCATAGTTGTTATATAAACAGAGGTGGACGAGTCCAAGTCGGAACTTGAAGCCTTTTTTTGACGAATTTAGAAATGCTCGGATTTACCACCTCTACATATATAAGTTTTTATTAAAAACAAAATATTTTGTATTGTGCAAAGAAAAACGTATACTGATTTGTTGGAAAGAAAATTTTTTTCTTGTGTTATGATTTGAACGAACACAAATGGAAATGAACAATGCACACGAGAAATAAAAAAATATTAATATTACTGGTAATTTAATTCGTGTTAAATTGGGACGTACACACAAATGGTACTTCAGTTCTCTTCTAGCATAAAATGATAAACATCTATTATGTTTTCGAGATATCTCTGTATAGAGAGATGTGTACGCGTTAAGAAAATTGAGGCTTAATTCGACCTAGTTTACAGGTCTTCAATGTCGAGAAGCATATGCAACGCAAACATTCGTAATAATTGTATAAAAAATACTGTTTCCAAAAACTTTATGGTCGAATCGTAGTGTAGGTCTGTATCACTGTTCTAAACTTTCACGACTCATGAAGTAGCATAGCACTTCTCTAGACAATCTACCACAATTAAGCAATAAAAATAGTTTTAGTTCTAATATTCACCACTTGTTGATTTTACACTTGAAATCCTGCATACTCATAGTCAAATGAATTTTAATCTCTTAGAAAATCAGCGAATATTTTACTTATATGATCAATCTATATTTTTTTATCAATTTGTAAAACATATTTCATTTCATCAATAATTAGTATTTAAATATATAATAAGAACGGTTTTCTAAAACGAAAAACTTACAGTTATATAATTGCACTTCGACAAGAGAAAAAAATAAATATAAACAACTTATTTTACAAATTGGGTAGGACCTTTCTTATATAAAATAATCGTTTTTGCTTTCATAAAAGAGTCGATGATACTTTATGAGATAACCAAGAAGTTAATAACAAAAGTTGACACAATCAAAAAAAGTCTACGAAGTTTTCATAAGATACAAAGAATTTCTATAAGTTTCTCCAAGTTTTTCTCTGTTACAAATACTATAATTATTATCAATAAGAATCCTAATCTGAATAAATAAATGATTCATTTTATGTGCATGTTCCATCGTATACCGTCTGCATTCTCTCTGTTACACTTGTTGCCAATATACATAGCCATTTAATACAATTGTGGTTATGAACGGCATAGATTCAAAATATATTATCGAAGAGATCTTTGTGATTGGTTTTCAAGCAAATCGTAAAGTTTTTCGATGAAATAGAATTACTGAATGAGTGCACAAGTAATAACTTACCATCTTTGATCAAACAATAAAATAATCACAGGTGCTGGAAATTGTAAATATTTGAATTGTATCATTTTCCAGTGGGGTATATTTTGTCTCATCTAATGAAAAATACGAGAAAATAGCACTGTAGCGGACTACATCAAAGAAAGAATGAACTATTCCAGGCTTTGTCTGAAGGAATAGTAAAAGTAACAATGATAATTCTCGTTTGAAGAAGCAAAACTATGAATGCTCTTTCTGATGGTGGGAAATATTCTTGTAGATTCCAGCGCCGCTGTAGAGAACATCTGATTTACCCAGGACAAGCGTTAAACTGTGGAGACGAAAAAAATATTGCTTGGCTAAAGAAAAAGTGCAGTTCTTATTCGCATTTTCCTAGAAAAATTCTTTCTTATCATATGTTAACTGCTGCTTTGTTTTTGTTGTCAGCATCGTTTTTCCATTGTTACAGTTTCTCAACGTATCAAGCATTTTTAGGATAAAAAAGCTTTTTCCTGGTACAACTGTCTTAACATAACATAACAGCATCCGTTCGGTCACAATAACATACAATCATATTTGATTGTGAATTAACCTTGCATAAAAAAAAATGGTGGACAGCCCAATCAGGGTGAAAAATATTTAGATTTCTGAGTAAATCGAAAGATTCCACCCCTTTAAAGCAATGTTTCTTAGTTTATATATTCAAAAATTAATTAATCGCAGTTAATTCAAAATCCATCATAGATGGCGTCACAACGGATGCTATTTGATTTTTCTTATTGGTTAGTATTTATTGCCAGAACGTTTCATTATGAATGACAAGAGCATAATAACAGCTGTGGAACTATTTTTAGAAAATTTCTAGAACAGTTATACGGAATTTTCTGGAGTGGTACCAACCATCACCGCTTGCTTTCAGCTCCAGAAATTACACTTTATTGCGTACATACACAACTTCACTTAAAAACTTGAAATACTCGCTCATTTTCCTCTGAGAGTTCTTTTACTTTTGGGTATAAGCATAAGTTTAATTTTCGATCTGTGATAATTGCAAATTTGCTTTTCTAAGTCGTGAACGAAATACATACAACGTGTACATATGACTTTAGTATGCGGCCCGTTTTCAATTGTAGAGTAAGAATTGAATGAAAATAATGAATAGAATAGAAAACTTTTGGTACTTCTACAGATCGATCACACACTCACACTCACACTCCACACACACCACAGTAGGGGGTGTGATCGATCTGTAGAAGAACCAAACTTTTTATGAATTATCGATTCCTAAGTTTAAAATGAATGGAATATCATCATGTTTATTCGCAGTGATAAAAATTCACTATGCTGATGACAGTGGACGGATAATTTATACGAAAAAAGATGCGTCGAATTGAATCCTTTGAAAAAATCTGTTTGGTCAGTTTAATTGCATTGTTGCATATGGACATATACATAGAGTCCTGCGGGACAAACTTTTCTGTTGCCCTGAGTCTGTGAGCAAATAAAATGTTGTCTCGAACTCGTCTGTCCCATGAAAAAAATTTACGGGCTTTTTTGTGGTAGTCCGTTTGTTCCGTAATTTTTTGAAAATTTTTTTCTATTTATGATAAACCATAATTGTTACAAGAGACGCTTATAGTCTCGAACCCATTTTTGCAAAAAATCCGCATGACAAAATTTAAGCCTAATTTATTTGATTCTAAACTTAAAAGTTGCCGGTATAAAAAAAAATGTTTTACATCCACTCACTGGCTAAAAATCGAAAGGAAAGAACTGTAAACCTAGTTTTAGATATGGAACACCTTCTTAAGTAGGTTAAATTCAGACTATTTTGCCCCTTCAGGTTAATTTTTATTAATTATTATAAAATTACGGTTTGGACTTGATAGTATTACAAGAATTAAACATTTGAAGTTGCAGCATAATTACAATCAAAAGATAAAACTTACGAGACAATATTTTTCTACAACTTGTCCCGATCCCGCAAAATTTTTTCTTGCCCTGAGCCCATGAGCTCAAGTCCGTAAATTATTTCTTGACCCGACCTCATCTGTCCCATGGGATGGGATTTGGGACTGTCCCGCAGGAGTCTATATATATAGGACGAGGAATAAGAATGCATAAACTATGCCTTGAGAAAATTACGGGTTAGTCTCTTTTCTGTGTATCTTGGAAATGGGGATGATACTATTGCTTTTAAAGACGAGAAAATAGAAAACTCTTGGTTACAAAAAAGTTTAGTTATAGAAAGTTTGGTTACAAAAAGTTACAAAATAAAACGTCTTTTAGAGAAGTACTAAATAGGCTATATTATATAGTTGCATGATTGAAACTTATTTATTGTTATGTTCACTGGCTTATAAACAGTCTTTCGATATAAAAATAGACATCTTTTGGTCGGACTGAAAGAGCTCGAGCTTGTATAATTAAAAGATGATGTCTGATAGTATGAGTGATATTTCATGATTCATTATCGCAAATGTAAATTAATAATGTATTTATGTATGAGAATAATTAAAGATCACTGTTGCTATGTGAAAAATGCCTACAGGTATAAAAACGTTTATTTATCGTACTTGATAGTATTACCTCATCGTCTAACTTGACAGGATATCTACTTTACGCTTTGACTGGTTAATCTAATACATCTTTTCAATAATATAATTCTTAGAACCACCGTCAAAATGTCATCAAAAACTTTGTTCTCGATAAACAAAAAGAAAAAGATCAAAATGTTTTCGTGACTAGTGACACGGAACATTAGAGAGGTAAAAAAAGAAATTAATTAAGTGGTATCGATCTTTAACACCTACATCCTGTTCAGTTCAATTACGTCTAGGACTGTATCGAAGCGGTTAGGATTGGGAGAGGGGGCGACGTTTTTTTTTTACGGAGGCCGCTATCAAAATCGTACAGAACGTAAGAAAAATTTTCAGCTCCAATGGAGAAAAAACGAACTAAATTTTTCAGGATTTGAGGAACATCCCCACACCCTGTCACTGGTGGAAACAGCCCTGACTGCGTCTGTAAAATGACAGAATCGTATGTTTTTACACATTTTTTTAATGACTTTTGAAATTTATATAAATTACTTTTTTCTTAATACTAGTCGAATAAAGACAGTATTGCCAAATAATACTTTGTATTTTAATGCAATTATTTCTTTTCTATCTAGCACAAAAATAGATTTTAATTTACTGTTATATTTTTTCTTTTCGAAAATAATAAAGATTGAGTTCTCAAGACTCCATGTTTTTATTCCTGAATCGATATTTGGCTTCGCTAATTAATGTGACAAAAGATTGCACGAATACAATGTATATACATCTTGTTTTGTCATGAAAGACGTATATTTTTTTAATTTATTTTTAACAATAAATAAACTACAATGTCTTGAAATTTGAAATGATTAAATTGTCGTTATGTCATTAATATTACATTCAAAATATATATATGGCTTGAAAACATTTGAGCACTTTAAACCCACATCGATTTCAATTGTATTTCAGGTGTTAAAACATGTAACCAACTATTTAATGTTTTATAAAAACAAAAATTGTCTTTTTCTATTTTGAGGTTTCAATGTCATGTAATTAAACGTGCGTAATCATAATAAAAGCATTTCTTCGCTTTTCCGTTTATTTTCTTCTTCTATTGACCACATGACGATTCATTTTTTTTTGTGTGCGTGTGTGTGAAAAAGAAAAAGGTGTAATACTATGTAGAAAAAAAAAGAAGAGTTTTCTTTATTTTTACAGCTGAGCCTATTTTTCATGACTATATGAAGGAGTTATTTATGTTTTTCTATTTCCGAAAACATAATATATTTGTATCTTTATGCAACGTTCTACATCACTTTAGTTACCTTTGAATTAAATTTTTGTTTTCTTTTCATATTTCTTGCACATACCAACCATGTTTGTGTGAGAAAAAAAAAAGAAAGAAACTAAATTGACCCGGGAATGTTAAAATGTATTTTCTTTTTTAGTAATGATTACCTGTCTTTTAATGATATTTTGTCGTGTAATAAACAGACATATTTTTACTTTTACGTTCTAAACATACCAATCAAAATCAGTCACGAGAAACTGATAGACAATCACTTCGTTTTATTCTATCACACTATTTGTTTAATTTTAGTCTTAATTTGTAGAGATTGTAAGATTGAAGAATCAAATATCATGCTTTAGTCTACAAATAATTATGGGAAAAAGTGTTTGAGATAGATTAGAATTTTTGTAGGTATGTAAATAGAGCAATGCAAATAAATATAGGGCGTTATGTTTCGTTGAAAAAAAAAAGGTGAAAATTAGTTTATTGAATAAATCTATCTATAGCATTTTTAATAAAAAGCTAGGAAAAAAGCTGAAAAGATCCCGTAAAAAATGCAGAATGGATCCTGTATACTAAAATTTCGATAAAAATAGTAGAAATGATCCTGAATTTAGAAAAAAAATATTTTCGACAGAATTGATCCCGAAAAACTTTTTTCTTTCTGCGAACAAGAGAATTGATCCCGATTGATGTGTGATGCGAATGTAAAGACGGCGTTGAGACATAAACAATAACAATGTGTAGTGGTCACATCTTTTTCATACTTTTTTCACTCACATCACTTTTGACTATTACTATTACTATTAAACAAACTATGGCTCGAAAGACATGACTATTAGTTTTTACGTGTGTAAATGAAATTGATTTATTAAGTTTTATCAAAACTCAAGATGTCTGCAAAAATCGAACTGAACAATTCATTGGTGGTTTATCAATTACATATAAATGTTCACAGTACTGAAAATATCCACTATACGAGCGAGTATGAATTGAATATAGTATATAGAAATCAGCGAAGAGCTTTGAGAAAGAGGATCTTATGTGACCGCTACACACGTCAACCGGAATCAATTCTCTTGTTTGCAGAAAGAAAAAAGTTTTCCGGGATCAATTCTGCACAATAAATATAAAAATTAGTTTATTTTGGGATCAATTCTGTCGAAAATATTTTTTTCTAAATTCGGTATCATTTCTACTATTTTTATCGAAATCTTAGTATACGGACTCCGTTCTGCATGTTTTACGGGATCAAAACAATTACCGTCCAAAAAACTATACATTTCCAAAGTGAATATGATCATTTCATATCTTCCCACTAATACAAAGTCTTAATTATGATGTAAGTTGTTGAATGGAGAATTTATACATGTGTATTTATGAAGAATGTTTTTCTAAGATAAATTCTTGATACTCAAATACCAATAATTGATTATTTTATGCTTTATTTTCTTGAATGTTATTTTAAATTGAATTTTAAATTGACAAAACAACGTCATATTCTACACTAAATTTTTCTTTCTTCTGTCATGACGTCATGTTTATACAACAATTTTTTTTTGGCAAACAAACACATCAATTCATTCCAGAAACAGATCAAACCAAAAAAACAAATAAAAGCTATGTTTGAAGAAGAAGAAAAAAAAAAAGAAGAGAAATCAGGAAATAGAACAAAAGATCTTTTTTTGCCACATCAACCTGTGTGTTTCTATACGTTCGAAAAAAAAAAAAAACGTTTTTCGAAAAAAAGAAAGTTTTTTTTGGTTAGAAAAGAAAAAGAAAGAACAGACTTGTTTTTTCCTGACTGTTTAAAATAAATCACGTAATTTTTTTTTTCTTTTCTCTTCTTTTACAATGGTTTTTTTTTTCTTTTTTTGTTTTTATAAAAAATATTGTACCACGGGATTCATATCGACCGAAAGAACCACATCACATGTCAACATTAGGGGCGCCCCCTCCATTTTTTAAGTTCACCACAAAAATAATTTGTTTCTCAATTAATCCAGTTTTTTTTTGTCTTCTGTTTTTGGCTGCTAATGCCAGAAAACAAAACATACGAAGAAACATAAACGTGACAACGTGTATCACTTAAATAGCGCCGTTGTCAAAAAAGAAAAAAGAGAAGAAACGAAGAAGAAAAAAAAAATCCCAAAAATATTTAATAGAAATATCATGCGCGATTATATATATATCTACGTTGGTTAGTTTCTTTTTTTTTTAGGAAAATAAAAAAGTAGAAAAACACAAAAGAGGTTTTGGATAATGATCATGTTTTAACATCCACACAAGAGTAAAGTAGGATGATTTTTGTGTTTATACGAGTACTTTTGTCATATATACATACTATGAATCTATTTAATTGCTTCATCTATAAAAAAAAAAAAAAATAAAAAAAACTTATACATACATACATACACATAACAACAATAACGATAGATAGTAAAAAAAACAAAAACATGTTTTATCACATGCTTTGTTGACATATTACGCAATAGAGTTGTTTTTTCTCTATTGTCTAATAGTTGTAAATTCAATGATGAATAGTACTTTTAGCCAACATCTATATTAATAATAATGACAATAACGTCGTAAACATCGGTCAAGTATAAAATATATCGTACTCTCTATTGCATAGTAGATAAAAGAAGTATGTACACGATAATATATGAGTAGAGATGATTAAGAGTGGTACAAGAAGAGCAAAATAAACTTTATATTTATCAACAATCATATTATTATACGTCGAAGCAATTTTTGATGGTCTATAAATATCTGAAAAGTTGAATACAATTGTCCTGTATGATAATGGATTTTTTTAGTTTTTAATAAGATTATAACTTTTCAGTGTATAATGCGAGAATGGAACTAAATAAAAGTCTGTCTATACTTTAGAATAGCTAATTTTATAGAGTAAGTATCGAACAAAATTTGAGGAATCTTTGAGATGTGTCTCATTTCTTGTTCCATCGTTAGGATTGTTCTCGAAAGTTTTTTGAAAAGAAAATTCTCATTGTGATCGCTACGGAACAAGATATTTTTTTTGATTCTTTTTGTTTGTTTTATTAGTCATTTGAAAACTTTATTTAGATAGAAGGTCAATTTCACTCAGTTTTTATAATTTTGAAGAAATAATAATAATAAATCTTTTCGATATTTCTTATTTTAATGTTTCACTCCATTTTATCTATTTTTTATTTTGTAGAGGTCGAATAACATGATTAATCTGACCTAAACTATTATTTCTGTTATTTCTTAAATAGTCAACTTAATTCATTTTATTTTTATAAATTACTTTGTACATAAAATTCAAAACTGTAATGGCATACGAAAGACGATTATCGTCTGCAAGTGATTCATCCACTAGTACAGCACAATCAACAGAATCGACTAACGCAAACGAAAAGATCTCATCATTATCCAGTTATAAACGACAACTTATTCATCATCATCAAAGACATCATTATACCACCGCATTTACAACAAATGACTCAATAATTAAAGTTGAACAAAAACAACCATCAAATAAGAGTCTAACAACATCAACTTCATTGAAGCGTAATACTTCCTTATTAGCTTCACCAGCTGAACAATTACTTGCACGAACAAAAAATACATTTGTTGATTTGAATCCCTATTTTGAATGTTCATCATTACCCAAGTAGGTTTGAGAAAACATCAGTTGCATACTCAGATCCATGATTACGACTGTCGGAAACGGTCGTATCCGTCAAATTACGCTGTCATAATGTGACGTGTACCCGTGTTGTCGAAACCGTACCAAAACCACCGGTTAACTGCGGTTAACCGACCATTTTTCCGGTTAATTGTGAGGTTAACCGGAGGTTTTTCTGCTATGTTGCTATGGTTTCTGAAATAACCGCGATTAACCGCCGGTTTTGACGGTTAACGTGCGGTTTTGATAACATGGAGCTATAATATTTCGTCGTACTTTGATGTAAAACCCGGCCAACGTATTACGTCAGCCGTTACGACCATCGTATTTCAACGTAAACGACGTTGCTTACGATGGACGTAATACGCTGTCCGAGTTTACGTCAAAATACGACGAAATATTATAGTATACGGTCGTGAATTTTTTCACCTGGATATGTTAGTTTTCTTTTTCTAACTATATTATTTTTAATTTTAGTCATTGGAGAAAAAATAAATCGCTAAGGTTCATATTGAAACCAAAACCAAATATTGATATTAAATCCAATACACGTGTGATGATATTGGCAGGAAATGAATTTAATCCTTGTGCAAGTTTAAAAAATAATATTAGCTGGTTTCGAAATGGGCAAGCTGAATTCAATGACTTAAGATTTCTTGGCGCTAGTGGAAGAGGTAAGATTAAATGATAAATCATGTGAAAAAGTGAATCTCTTTTTTTTATTTTTAGGTAAAAAGTTTACTTTAGCTATTTTTGTTGATACAAATCCTCCTCAACAATGTACATATCGACGTGCAATTAAAATAACTGTTGATGGACCACGAAAGAAACGAGAACTCAGTATGCTGTATTGTTTTTTTTACTCAAATATAAATAAACTATTTATTAAAACTTTTGTTTTATAGAACACAAAGCAGATTCGAATTCAATTCAAGAGAAAGAAGATGAAGATTCTGATGGTGATTCAGAGCATGAGCGAATAGACATGCAAATGAAAACTCGTTCAATTTCACAAGGTTTATTTCTATTCTAATATAACTAAAATATTATTTTACTTCATTTATTTTTTATAACTTTTAGCGTCATCCGGTTTAATGATTTTAGCAGCGGCTGCTGAACAAAAACGGCAAGAAGTATTAAATGAAGAAGGTAATGGAGTTATTTTAAAAATTGATTATTAACTGAGCTATTTCTTTTCCTTTAGATGATAAAGATTATCATTCAAGTTCAATATCAACACCAATGGACATTTGTCCATCTAATTCAACAACCGGATATCAATATCAATCCGGTTCTGTTGATACTAGTTGTTCATCGCCATCCTCTTCGTTATCTTCTGTATTTGCAACATCGATTATGTTTTCTGATTTTGAGAGAATGAATTCACCAATAATGAATAAAACGATGAAAAACTCATTTCTAAACAACAACAACAACACAACTGTATATCCAGTTATGTCAAATGTAACAAATATGAATGGAATCGATCGTTTTAAAATTCAAAATGAATCATCATCGACGATCACAACTCCCATCACATCACAATTGACTTCAACGACAAATCTAATTCATCCTGTATTCACATTCTCATCAAAACTATTACCACCAACGGCCACCGAATACTATCATACACCTGACAATCCAGTAACTACTGTATTTGAACCATCATCAACATCACATGTGTTGTGTCGTTGATTTAAACTGCTGCCTAACAATGCGCAATATATCGACCGATAGCTCTAAGCAAAGCGAGAAAAAAATTTATCTTTTAATTTGATTCAAAGAGGAATGGACACCCTTTTATCGTGACAGGCACACGCAATGACCAAAAGGTACATATTTATAATACAAGAAAGAATATCGATCTGATTCAACAATAATTTACTCTTTTTTTCTTCAGAATGGCCACTTCTCTTTTTTTCATAATAGTAGTCAGATTTCTTCTTTCTTCGCAGTAAGCTGTTTAACTTTACTTATACTTTCAATCTCTAAATATCTTGTACGTAATGGTCATCTTGACAGAGTTTGATTACATTCCTGTTGACTGTAAATAATTTAAATCTATTTTCTGTTACAAGTAGCTGGTTTACTCCTATAATTGTCTAAAGACATTTCAAAGTGGTAATGGTTCTATTTTATTTATTTTATTGACATCATACGAAGTGCGATTAAGTCAAAAATATATGGAAGGAGAAAAGTGTTTGTAACTTGTTTACTGAATGCATTCAAGTGAGATGTGTGGAAGGAATGATGCTGATGAGAACAACACTTTCTACACTACAGAATTTCTTTTCTTTTTTCATGCTTTGACTGTCCTTTACAAAGACTATAAATATATATACACTTATGAGGATCTCATCGAGAGGTACCTGTTGCAAGTTTAACTTTTTATAGTGTGATGTAACGCATTCCAGCAAAAGGAAATAGCTTTTTTCTCTTAGTGTAGTTGCACAGTCTCAAAAACGAAAATTTTTTAGTACTAATTCTCAAATGAATGTTTGCACCGGTGAGAGAAACATTATAAATGTGCTCATTTGTGTTTTAGATATCTTAAAGGGCTAGTAAGATTAGAAGTTCGATTTTTGAGAGAAAAAGAGAGAAAAACTTTGGTTTTTTGCTGATATAGTGCGTTGATGGTATTTGTATGTATGTATTTATTTAAAAATGATAATACCTCGATAATTTGATCACAATCTCATTCATCTGATTTCGACGCTATCTAAGTTGGTCCGATTATTGAAGAAAAAAACGAGAAACCTTTTCATTTTTTGTTATAAGGCATAACTAAAAACTTGCTTTAGAAATGATAACTACCCTCTCCTCTTGTCTCTTGCATTTGGGAGTAAGTTTTACAATATCGGTGATTTTACTTTCCTTTTCTCGCTAGTAAAGAGTGGCGTGAAAATCCTGTACATATATGTATATATATTTCGTTCATGATCACATTTTGTAGGTATGGATGAATATTGTTTGAAATGAATTTTTTACAACATTAGTTAGCTCAGCAAAACTATCTTTTTATTTCTAATTTTATATGACTGTATGTGTCTGTTCTCCTTCTTATATATAAAAACAAACAAATAAAACTATTTGTAAATACGATACCATTTTTTCGTCCGGATAATAAGACATATTTTTCTACTATAATCTGTTGTTGTATTCATTTCTGTATCGCATGGAGCGAAATTCGAGCCAATGCATGTTTTCTCGAGTTTGAATGTTGTGTGTATGTGTGCGTGTGTGCGTATGCGTGTGTGTATGTGAACAGAGCTCTGCAGTCAGATTATTTCTTATATTTTGGGTTAGCTAACTACTTTTCGCTTCAAAAACTACAACAAATCCTATTCGTTTTCATTTGTGCAATACTGACATTATGTGCCGAAAGGAATTCATCTTCGATTGTACACTCGTCTCTGCTGATCATGTTTTACTTTCACTCTCTTTCATTCTTGTGTTCTATTCTTCTATTTGAACATACATCATGACCTAAGTTATGTCGTGTGTTCATAAAAAGAATAGAATTGTCATAATTTCACTGCCATTTTAAGAGTTCACTTGAGTGCAATAACAATAACAACATTTTCTCCTCTGTATATTTCTGCTTCTAGACCTTGTTCTTTGTTTATCAAGTGAAAAACCCGGTGTTCTTCCTTTTGAGTGTATTATCTGCTGGCAAACGCATATTCACCTGTTATTTTTAGTTTCTTCTTGTTTCTTTACATTGTGGGATCCGGTTATTGTATCTATTTTTAAAGCCATTCGTTTGTCATATTTTTTCTCATTGGACTTATTGTGAAGCTTGCGATTGTTAACGAAGAATTAGGGTGATTACATTCGAAAAATTATCACAAAGATTTTTTATCGCTTTGTTAAGGTAACATCATGATTACTGTTACAAGTAACTATATTTTGTACATAACACTTATATACATATATTTTGACTCGGTTTCAAAATTTTTATTGTTTATTTTTGTCTATATATTTTTTTGTAAATTTTTTCTTAAACAATCAAGGATAGACTACGTATCATGTTAAAACGGGATATATTCATATCCGAATGATAATCGACGATATATTTGACCTTCATAAAAAAACAACACCTATAGACTGAGCATTCATCTACATCTCTGTCTCATGGAGTCATGAAAAATCAAGAATTATTTTAGGGTTCATTCACCTGAAATATCCCATCATTACAGTACCCTGCTCTGCTTCACTTAAAAACCAGTCTAGTTATAAAGAGCTCGTCGAGCTACGATTTTACAACATGCTTTCCTTTTTTTCAACAAAGTCCTTAAGGTTTTTATTAAAGAGTGGGACAAGAACTACATTCTCTAAAACCTGAATGCTCCATGTAAGGTTCACGAGATATTGAACTTTTTTACCTGTCATGACCACCGTACAAACCGTTACGTCAAAAAAAAGGACTATGTGGCTAGTTAGGTATTAATGATAGTGGCACCATAGTAACAGCCTTAGTTGCCATATATTATTTGGAAAAGCCGCTTTTTATGATTATAATTGAACTCAGAATATAACAACACCTATAGAAAACTGGTTTTATCAAAATCCACGTTCAAAATAACGAAATAAAACTGAAATATATTTCATTTTTAAAAGTTTAATATCTAAGACGTTGTCTTATGTAGCTCGACGAGCTCTTTAAAACTAGACTGGTTTTAAGTGAAGCGGAAACAGTGTTGTAAATTGTGGAATATTTCAGATGGACTTATTCTTTACCCTTATATTATTCGAATCTCATTGTCAATTGTCAGACACTCATACTAGATTTAAAACTTCGTCAGAAAATGTTCAACCAATATAATAACTGACTGTTTTCTTTCCAAATCTATATATAAATTATCTAATGAGTATCTATCAGTTCTTCTCACACAAATAAAAAGGATATCTATTTTGTTCTGTAAATATTTTTTTATTTGCTTTTTTGAAAACAAATTGTGTACATATAAGCATAGTCTGTTCAAAGGAATGTCATTGTAAGGTTGAAGCACATCTTAATACTTGTGAGATTTATATTTTGTATATATATTTTTTTTTCAAACAAATTTATTTTCTATGTACTATATGTAATCATAAAGAAATTGTGGTTGACTATTTGTGTTTATGTGTGTGCGTATGTATATATACCAGCGTAATTCTAATTTAACTTGTTATTTTTGTTGTTTATTTTTTCTGATAAAATAAAGTTCTCTCGTTTTTTTTTGTGTGTATAACTCGACAGTTTTGTTTTTGAACAGCAACAAAGTTGCATTGTATATACTCTGGTTATTTCTTTTAAAGAAAATCCCGGTTTCAAGCTTCTTTTGTTTTTTTTTGGAGAAATGTGCGCTTATTGCGTGATGAATTGTGCAGTGGTCGAGTTGTTGTTTTTCTACTGTTGATAAAGAGATAGAAACAGTGATTTATTGACAAATATTTTTTAGTTTTCTTCTCTATTTTGCATCAATGAATTTTACAACTATGTACTTGTAATCAATATAGCCGAATAATATTTATCCAAAGAGATTATCGAAAAAAATTTGTTGGACAAAAACGTTGGTTTTATAATGGCACAATAGTCTAAAAGCTTTTGAAAACCTCAATATGATTTTGAAAAAGTGTTTGATTCTCTATGATTTTGTTTATTTTGCTAGTACAAAAATGTACTGCATTAAAGAGACTCCATCTATCGTATTGTGCATCTTTCTCTCTCTCGCTCTAAAAATGTCGATGAAAAGCGGAAGAAAGCAACAGCTGAGTGAACACTATATTAGATATGTTACCCATTCATAAACTGAATGTATTATTAAATAGACAATAAGAAATGTAGTAAAAAGAAAAAAAACAAAACGTTTTTATTTTTCTCCTCAAATTTAGATTCATTACACGTTGTGCTAGGAATATGTCTTATAAAAATCATTTTATTCGTCTTGCTATTTATAATCGATTTGCATTCAAAGAATTATTTTCAAAACTCAATGAATGTATATCGCTTGAAAATTATCATGCCGACAGCGGACTCTTTTTTCGTTCAATACATGGTACATTATGTCATTGTCTATTATCAAGTATACTATGGTACTCACGTATTGCTGAGCCTCTAGATATTGCTAAAAAATTTCCATTTGAAATTAATTCCTACTGGTCACGAACAGCCGAAGAATGGGAACAAGTTGTCAAAGATCGTGAAAAGTTACAAAACATGATAATCGAAGAATGTAACAGATGGATTGACTACGTAACACAACTAGAACCAGAACAATTGGATAAAACATTTAAATATCTTGATACAAAAAATGTTTCTTCTGAACGCGTGCGTGGTGAGGCATTAGATCACATTTTTAATCATAAAACTCATCACCGTGGTCAAATAACGGCAGCAATGACAAGATTTGGTGGACGTGATGCATCACCTGTTTTAGATTTAGCGTCGATGCCCACAACTGAAGAACATAAGACTTAAATATTCTGATAAAATTAGCTTGATTAAGAACATTTTGGAAAATAATCTATAAAATATGAATCCAAATTGATTCCAATTGTTGTGTGAACCGTTTTTTTGTCCTCGTTTTCTGTCATAGTGAGACAAAGCTGCTGTATTTTTCTCACTTAATGAAAAGTCAAATATATTTAGTTTTCGTGTAATCGCTGTACATAATTTGTCTTCGGAATTGAAATAAATCCATTCTGAACTGACTATCGTAATAATATCTGAGCGGATGTTCCTTGATATTTTTGATTTAACTGTCTTAGATACGGATCATTGAGAACACTAGCACGAGCGAATAGTAAATACACCATTGACACTATTCCATTCATACGACAACAGTTAATTATATCGGTATTCTGTGACCATGGGCGTAATCCAATTTGATTAACAGATAGCATTGGCCTTCTAGAATTCTTCAATACTTCTAAATGATCTACACCAAAATTACTGACTCCTGCAGATCGAACTCTTTCTTTCTGCTGCAGTTCTAACATTGTATCATAAGCAGAGGTGGTCTGTCCGGGAGACGTCTCCAATAATTGCAAAATTCATCATCATGCCAATTGCTTATTCATATGGAACATGACATACATAAAAAACATTTGCTGGAAAAGTGGTACGAAACTTATAAAAAGAGCGTTTAGAGACTTTTCCAGCCCATGTTCACATGCCTAGGCCAATGTGTTCACTATGCCTTAACCTATTTGTATCTCGTTGCTATATCAAAAAGTCTATAGCCAATATCAATTGCTGTTTTTACAATAGTTGCTGTTCGGTTATTTGCCACTGCTTAATATAAACCCAAGTCGAATACAGCCATGAAAATCCATCATTTAATCTGATACAGGGTGTGACTATTTGATAAAAATTTCTGTAGAAAATAAAATCAATAAAAGTTTGATGAATTTCTTAAAGTAGATGTAGATGGACTCAGGACTGACATCAACAATAACAAGTATTCTTCATAAACGTTTAAACTAGCATCAGAAGCTTTATATCTACTGTTAGCCCAACGTATAAATCATATGCATATGTATCATATGCGACTGTCAGATGAATGACCATGAACTCAAATGTCACATATGAAATGAGATATAGTAAGAAGAGTTTTTTTCAAAGTTTTGAACACATATTCATGTATTACTAAGACCAAAAACTGCATCAAGACCTATTTTTCATCATGCGTAGTGATTGGGCGCAACACATTAAAAACGTTAATTTTTTTCTTTACGTTCTCGAATGGTCACAACTTCGTATTATCATATCAGGTTAGTTATGTGTTCAACAGGTCATACAAAAACTTGAAATAGAGATTTATTCACTTTTTTCCTGAGTATATAGCCTATAGTGTCCTCTTCAAAATACAAGTCAAGCGAGCTCCTGATTTAACACCGTTTCACTGTGGCATCGAATTTCACAAAAGTCGCGGGATTCATATCTGGTAATGTTTGGTAACCTCAGAGTGGAGTGGAATATGGGTAATCGACCAGGATGAGTCTTATAATAATATTTTTTTGAGAAAAATTCTGAAAACATACTGAAATACTGAGTTTTATTAGAACTATCATTTTGATGGCTGTTTCCATCTGACATTAAAAGCTTTATATTTCACTCAAAACCAATGCAACTTTCATTTTTTTCTTATCTCTGATTTTTCTATTGATGTTCAGCATGTACACTAAGCACGCCGTCAGACACGGGTTCTGTGATTCGAGAAAATTCGATGCCATGCTGAAACGATGATAAATCAGGAGCTAGCTTGGCTTGTATTTTGAAGAGGACACTGCAGGCTATATACTCAGGAAAAGAATCAATGAATTTCTATTTCAAGTTTTAGGCTATGATCTGACTATCTAGAAATCTCCAAAACGTCTACTTTGTAAAATTTTAAATCAATTTTGCTCATTGAAAGACGCCTCCAAGTGTCCTCTTTCGAATGGTGACGTCCGCCGTCTAAATCTTTTCTATGAGAAGTTATTCAAAAAATATCCGAATCCACTCTTTTTTTACCATTAATCGTTAAAATATCATCAGCCACAAATCAGTACAATTTGCATTGCATTGTCTAACCTCCATTCACCAAGTCAAGCTAAATTGTTTTATTTAGTTGTACAACATTTGTTTTTATTTGTTTAAAACTTAAAATAAAACAACGCGAAAATAATATTTCTATAATTAAAACTATTCATAAACTTTTATTTATAATAAGGAAAACGCTGATGATTGGAAAACTTGTCTTCTAGATCAAGAGTATTGCGAAATCGAAATGCATCAATTAACTGAAATTCCGGATTTTCTTCTTCTTCATTACTGTTGATTGCTATTTTTCCATGACTAAATGAGTGTTTAACGTTATTTTTCATTGTTTGATTGTTAACCTGTTAAAGAGAAAAGACAAAATAAAAAGTAGAATCGTCATTTATTATAACCTACATACCAAAGAATCAAAAATTTTCAAATTATTCATTTGCGTTGTAAAAGAGTTTTGTTTTAATGACTCATCGTTTTGAACTGTCGATTTTTCAAAATTGATTGTTGTATTTAAAGACTCTTTAGAATCTTTTGTTCTACTTCCTTTGAGCTATACTTTAACAAAACTTCTATAATTCCCGTAGCAATTGAACATGCAAACGACGAAAATTTAGTAAAGAAACTTACGGGTATCATTGACTGCTGATTGGTTTTCTTATCTGGCTCATTTACTCTTAGATTTTCGCTAGATATCGATAGATCACTGCGACTGGCTGTTTTTTGTTGATCGCGTTCTGGCAATGTAGTCAAGGAGTTTTCTGAAGCCAACTGACTGTACAATTTAAAGCTTACGATATTTTCCGGTTTTGGTAATATATTATGATTAACTTTAACAAGCTGTTGTTGAAAATTATTTGTGTTCTGGCTAACTTTTATCCGATTGTTTTTTAAGAATGATTCTGTTAAGACTGCTGACTTTGTAGATAGTGATGATGGTTGTTGTCTCGTTTTACAATGGATATGTCTTAAATTATAATTTATTCCAACCGGTGTTTTCTGTTGTCGTTGTTTTATTTTACCAGCTAAATGTACAAATCGTTCAAGAAACTTGACACGATGCGTTTTTGCTAATTGTTTAAATTCATTTTGATAACGTTCGTAAAATGATGCCACATTGTCCAATAAATGTCTTGTCATTTGTTTAATAGAAATATTTAAACTTTCTGAAAAACGATCTTGAAATTCTTCGACAAGAGCGTGTACAACACGTCTGTCGATTGTGATAACGTTGTTGTCGTTGTTGCTGTTGTTGAAGATGAACCTGATTTAAATTTTGTTGATTTTTATTAAAATGCTCATTAATTCTAAATCAAAACATAAAAAGTAGTTTGTTCAACCGTTATGTAACAAGAGAAGAGAAACAATTCTATACAGATGATGGTTATAATTCTTATGAAAAGATCAGTAAATATCGTTAGATTCCTCTCTTCAACCGAATAAAGTTAATCAGAGACGCTGATTAACAAACATGTCTAATCTTTACAATGCTACTTTATCAAGCGAGAGAAACAGAATAGTTAATCGAGGCTTTTATTGAACTGTAATGCCATCTACTGTGACATCTCCCTAGTTTTAAGAAAGTATAAGGGCCGAAATGAGTTAATTAGTCCTGATATAAAGCTCCAAATCAATCCCGAACAGAACGGATCATATGTATTATCAACATATCACTGAACAGTTATTGATTTCATGAGATTATTAGTTCACCTGTACATTTTGCTTTTCTTTTTGTTCATTGGTATTACACCATGTTGTATTATCAACATGTCTAAACATCTTTTACACAACAATATGGACGAAATACGAGTACCATGTGTATTGGCTATAATCGTACATCTTTTACACAATAATTTTCTATAATCATGCATTATCAGCATATACTTCGTCTTCGATTCTAATTTCTTTTGAATATGACAATCGTACTGATAATTATTATTTTTTGGTAATATTGTTTTAATAGATGAACGATCTGATCGCTTTTTTTTTGTATTTTCGACATTTTGAAGACTAGACGATTTTAAATAACATGAATAACGTGTAAGAACATTCGGTAATATGGTTTGTTTTTTAATTTTAACATGGTCAATTAGTTTCATTCGTTTTATATTTGATGTAAAGGACGTTTTCTTTAAATGATCATTTTTAGCCATTGTGACTTTTGTTAAATTGGAATGATAACTATCGTCATTGTTGCGTATAATTGTTGTTTGAATACGTCTTACGCCTTTATCAGTTAATGATAGAGTTTTTTGTTGATGTGGTTTTGTATTGTGTTCTGATATGAGTTCATCAATCGTTGACATCGTACTTGCTTCACTCATACTACTTACAGCGATGATACTGGAACATCTTTCAATATCATTATCCGTTATTGTTGCTATTGAACCGGCATCAGCAAGAATAATACCTACATTTGTATTACATTCACCTCGATTGTTTGCTCGTTTAGCACTTTTTTGTCGATGAGTACTAAAATTATTATATTGTTTTCGTGAATTTTGTGCTCTTGTAATTGACGATAAATCGCCACATTGTGATTCGTCATCTAAGAGAAATAAATAAATAAATAATAAGTTAAGACTAGCTGATTAAATTACTTTATTCGAAGAATTAGTAAAATAAATACTGAGCAAGTTATACTGAAGCGATAGAGATTAGCATTTTCTTTATAAAAAGGTTATGCATCACATGTTCATTGGTATTCTCAACAAAAAGCATACAACTGCACGTGGTCAAAAACTATGTTCTACTTTGCAATAGTATGATTAAATTCTTAGCACAATATAAAATGAAGATCACTGGTAGTGTAGAAAAAAACAGGTAAAAGTAGATCCTAAGCAAATTTCTAGTTTAAACATACTGTTTTTGCTAGGTTATTTATAATGGAATGTAAATTATGATATACGTTGTATTGATGTTAGACAAAAACGTTTTTATTGGCAACATTACAAACGCCTAGTTCACTATCGTTAACATGATTTTAAGTTGAACAATAAATTTACTTTTGTAGTTTATCTCAAAGCTCATGTGTTCTAATTTTTATTCGTACCAAATAAAAGGACTAGATTGAAAATTCTTTTATAAAAAAAAATGTTTAATTGTTTCGTCCACTTACTTACTAACTATTCGATCTCTGCAATTTGATAATATTTTTCGATATCTGTTGTCATCGTATGCTGGGTCTTGGAATACTCTAGTCCAGAACAATTGATTATTCGATTTAGTTTTACCACTTATACAATAATTAGCTGTTTGTAAAAAGTGTGTATGATAGTGATGATTTTGATCAGAATCTCGTTGAATAGGCCATTGACCGATATTCTAAGAAAACGATAAAAAAACAAAATATTCCAAGGCAGATGAGACAAGTAAGTTTACAAACCATATTTGACTTTTGTGGTAATAAACAATACGTTTCTGTTTTAGACAATCGAAATACAGTATGCGGTTTGTTTGAAATGTAAACATTTCCTAAAATAAACATCGAAACAAAATAACGGTACTGGTAAGTAATGAATGAGGATACGTATTTGAATCATAAAATAGAAGAATTTTTTAAAACTTGTGAAGG
Source organism: Didymodactylos carnosus (assembly GCA_905250885.1). Classification (NCBI taxonomy): domain Eukaryota; kingdom Metazoa; phylum Rotifera; class Eurotatoria; order Philodinida; family Philodinidae; genus Didymodactylos; species Didymodactylos carnosus. The sequence goes on along the minus strand of CAJNOQ010000494.1, from coordinate 7,506 downwards.
GGAAAGTTCACGAATAAAAAATATTTTTTCTGAAAAATTTAAAGTTACATGAAAGTCATATATATAAGAGTTTACTATAGTGAGTTTACCAACGATCAATGTCATTCAAATATTGGAAAAATGCTATCCTAAGTTTATTACATCGTTGATGTTAACACAAAATTTGTTGGATCTCACAACAGATTTTCTAAAATCCACAGATGTTCAGGTAAAGTCATTTTTCTCTATACGAAAGTAATTTCAATCAAAACAAATAAAATGTTTAGAATCAATTGATAAAACTATATCGTACTATGTGGAAAATGATATACCCTTAACGAATATACTGCTGATTGTTATGGTTAGAGAATAGAGGTTTACACAGGCAAGGCAACTTTTTTCTGTTCATGAATAGACCGGATACTTTGTCTATGTGTTCACGGACAAAAGAAAAGTTTTATCTATGGGCAAAAATTAATAATTATGTACGTACATAAAAAAATGTTTACGTTTTATGCTTATCGATAGACAAATAACTGAAAACGAAATTTGTCCATGGACAAGTTCATCTGCTGCAGATCTCTACTAGAGGACGACAATTATCGATGAAAAAAGATGGATTAACAAAATAATTAATGTACACCTGCCATGACTAACACACACACTATGCCAGGAATCAGATAACGAGAGTAAATCTTTGGATTTTTGAACTTACCTGGACGTGCTGTATTAGTTGAACAAATTAATAATAGATTCTTGAGTAAATCATCGCTGACATGATGAAGCATTCACTATTAGTCCTGTTCTATCAAATAAAGCACCGAATTAAATCTTCTACAATTTGATTCAACCTCTAATAATTTATGAAATAATTATCACATCAATTAAAAGAGCTAGTTTTTGTCTCAAAGTTTTCCACCACAATTTTTGTAACATAAAGCCTCATCGAAAATATGGATTGTTAATATTATATTTAATAATATAACTAACTAATGCCATAACCACATTTACGGTGATCGTTAACGGCTGAATAAGCGCACAATCAAAAACGAGTATCGAGCCTTTATAATGATCCTGTTTGCAGATAATTGCATTTGTAGGATATAAACACATGATACAAAAAAAGCCTTGTGAAATTTAAGCATTTTCGAGGAGGTTCGTCCATTACCGTTATATACATAATCGTACTGAATGACTCGACATTTTCGCTGAATAGAACGAAAAAGAAAAAGAACCCCACCATATTTTATCACGTCACGGTACGAAAACGAAGTCCACAGTTTTCTTTTCTTAAAAAACAACTGAATTAAGTGGAACATTCACATTTGTACTATAGATCGATTTTAATTAGATTCAGTTAAAAAATGGCGGTAAGATAGGCTAAGGATAATCAATTTATCTTAATGATTCGTTTGTCGTTCTTCTTGTGTTCATTTAGGACCAAAAAAAGTTAAATTTTTTTGAAAGTTTTGCACTAAGCGGAGCTGCTGCTGTTATCTCAAAAACAGCAGCTGCACCAATTGAACGTGTCAAATTGCTTGTGCAAAATCAAGGTGAAATGTTAAAACAAGGCATTATTGATCGACCGTATAAGGGTATTATAGATTGTACAACAACAACATTTAGAAATGAAGGATTATTGCCATTTTGGCGTGGTAATCTTGCCAATTGTATACGTTATTTTCCTACGCAGGTAGACACGGTTTTATCATACAAAAAAATTTCCGCGACTGCTGACTCTGTTCTCGACTGCTTGAGTGTGATTCTGGAACGAACAATTGCCTCTTACTAATACACTTAAAAGCTGATACTTTGAGAGACTTTTGCTAATCTTCTGAATTAGTTTAAAAAAGAGGGAATAAACTAGCACTGTTAAGTTTTTCTTTTGGTTCTCTTGCGTTACATTTGTTCTCAATGGTGTTTTTTTTACTTAACTCTCGACGATTTCTATTTACTCATCGAAATGCTTTTTTTCTTTGGTTCAACCTAGTTTAATCTATATGTTTTCTTTGGGGTCTATTTAGGCATTAAATTTTGCATTCAAAGACCAAATTAAAATGGCATTTAAACAAAATAAAAATGATCCATATATGGTTAATTTTGGAAAAAATATTGCTAGTGGTGGTGTTGCTGGTGCAATGTCATTGTGCTTCGTTTATTCATTAGATTATGCTCGAACACGGCTGGCTAATGATGCTAAAAGTTCAAAAAAAGGTGGTGGTGTACGACAATATAATGGTTTAATTGATGTTTATAAGAAAACTTTAGCAACTGATGGTATTCAAGGATTATATCGTGGCTTTGTTATTTCATGTGTCGGTATTGTTATTTATCGTGGATGTTATTTTGGATTTTATGATACGTTAAAACCAATTTTATTGGGACCTGATGCCGGTGTTGCATTATCATTTTTATTAGGTTATGCTGTAACAGTCACTAGTGGTCTCATATCGTATCCTGTTGATACAATTCGTCGACGTATGATGATGACATCTGGACAAGCTGTGAAATATAAAGGTGCAGTAGATTGTTTCAATCAAATATTACGAACTGAAGGCACGATGTCATTATTCAAAGGCGCTGGCGCAAATATATTGAGAGGTATTGCCGGAGCTGGTGTGTTATCTGGATTTGATAAACTAGTACAAGTATACACTGGAATGAAAGTCGATATAAGTGCCGGCGGTTAAATATCAACATTGAACCAGTAATGAAGTTACCATCCATAGAAAACATATTTTCATCTTGCTTTTTTTTTTCATTGACTCTCTCAAGATATTAACACGTATACTCCTCTAGTACTTGTATCTCGTTGTCAGAATAGAACAGAAAAAGTCTTTCTCTAGAACATTATGTTGTGTGTTCCGCCAATGCTTGTGTGATCACCTATTAATATTAGTCTTTCTTCATTTTACGTGTGTGTATTACACAAATTCTTAGTCATTTTTAGAGAAAAAATTTGAAATCGTGCGTTTTTTGAATCAAATTTTTTGTACCATTAAAAAAACAAGGTCCTGATTGAGTGTAACAGGAAAAAATCGAATGATACTGTGATGTGATGTTTTTCTTCGATTTCTTCTCTTTTTGTTTTGTTTTCATCAGAACGTTCGTTCTTGATTGTTTTAAAATGTCTTAACCGTAATTTCCTATGTTTACAAAAGAAAGAAGAAGAAAAAGTACAAATACAATACATCTATTTGCTATTTATAAACGAAAATGTTGCTCCTTTAAAGTGGAAACGCAGTGATTTGGAGTGTTTATGTGCTTGCTTCATAGTGGTCCTCCTTTCCTTTCCTTCCTTTCTTTCCTCCTAAACAAGATTTTATTCTCGTTTTCATCTCTTTTTTTAGTAAAGAACGGAAAGAGTTGGCTGGTTTTAGAACAGTCGTTAATCAGCAGATTTCTTAAAGGCTTAGGGATCTTTAAACTATTCGCAAATCACTCACTCATGCTATGGAGCTAGTGTACAGAGAAACTGGCTAAAAAATAGATAGCAGCGAGTCATCAACAAAATTTGTACAGGAGCTGATCGTTATATTCCAAGTACTTTTCATACATTCAAAACAATTTCCTGTCGATCAGTCGTTATTCCACTATTCTGTTTGTTGGGTCAATATAGCTGCTATTCTCATGCTTGCAAAAAAAGCGGCGACTCGCTTATATTGGTAGAACAAAAAAGGGTCAGTTGTTTCAAACACATGAAGTAGAGGTGTGCAACACGATCCGTACCCGACCCAAAGGTTGGGTACGTCTACGAAGTTGTCGGGTATGGATTTCGGTAAATTTACGCAAAAACCGCAGGTTTTTAGTGGAAAAGCACAAAATTTTCGTGAAAAAATACAAGATTTTAGCTAAAATACATGAAATTTTAAAAGGGTTACTTGAGAACGTAATGATAACTTGACGTCTCCAGCCGAAAAATAAAAGGTTTTAGCTGGAAATCGAAAAGGAGAAACTTTTTAGGCAAAACTCGGGTACGGATCGGATACGTGTAAAAAAGAATTTGGTGTCGGGCACGGATCGGAAAACGGTATCCGTGCATATTTCTACCATGGAGTTTTCAAAGAAGGATGTCCACAAGCCTTCGGAAGTAGATACGAACATGGCTCTAGGTGTAAAAGTTATTTAGGTTACCGTAATCTGAAACATATCCTTGAACTACCATATAACTGTTAAAGTACAAACATTTTTGATAAACTAAAATATTATGTAATTTATACCATGTTTTAATTAATATAACTCCTACTTTGAATTAACAGCAAATGAATTAAATAATGTGTTTGGTTCTTATGTTGCAATACGTTCTTTTAAATCGAATGGAAATAGAACAAGTTTATAGCATGAAAAATAGTCAAGATACCTAAGAAGTTCCATCTTTTAAGCATTTTTTTATAGTATTCATATTCACAATCAAATCACTATAATGATTTAGTACAGTATGGATTTATATAGTTTTTGAACAAAGAGAAAGAACTATTCACTCACACCGTTGTGCCTCGATTGTCTTTTAGAGAATAAAACGTGAACATTTTGCCCTTTTTTTTAATTGGCAAGCCGGATTTATTTACCAAACAACACGAATTACACTTTCTATACGAAAAAATAGACACGATCCATACATGATTCTTTATAGAGTTTATAAACAATCATTTGCTTTATATTGTTCTTATCATTTTGCAAGTCACAATTTCGACTTTTGCTCCCAAATTGTGAAATATCAATACTTTCGCTGATCTTTCCCGTGTTGAACTTTCACCCTTCCCAACTAACTTTATCACGAGGTGCTAGAATACTGCAAATTTTCTTCAAATCAGCAATTAATACTGGTCGGTGTGTAATACCGAGGTTGAAATTACTGAGTGCCACAAAGCACTCTGTTCAAAGGGCCACAAGCTTTGTGAATCAAAAGGCGTATTAATAGTCTTTTAATTCAAGAGTTCACAGATCTGTAGACACGAACCACTACAGCCTGAGCACATTCCTTCAGATTTTGTTGTGCCTTTGATTAACTAAGAGAAAAATAATACGCTATTCTTTGTTCCGAAGAGAGAGAGTTTCTACATATACCGCAGTTATGATTTAGTAGTTTTGTGAAACAAACTAAGATTTGTTTAAGTAGTATTTAAGCTACATGTCTATTTTAAGTTCGACCTGAAACTTTTTGTGAAACACGCCTCTGAAGCGCATTCACATCCAGAGGTGTTAACCGCACCACCGACGTAGCAAATCTTTTGCAAAAGACCCGTATGCAGCCGCCGAACGTCAAAATTTCAAAAAAAATAAAAATAAAATAAACCCTACGCCCGCCATCAGTTGTAAATATCTTTTGCGTTCTTCACGCCGATGACGACGAAAAGTTTATCAGCTAACACCTCTATCCACATGAATCGTTCAATAGCAATGCAGTCTAATATTGAACAACTGATCGTAGGATTCTACATAGATATACCATATAAAATTAACAAAAGATTAACACGACAGTACTATCCATGTCGACGAAATCGCGGTATTTTTAACAATTAATCGCGATTCTTGAAAAATCGCAAATTAATTACGATTAATTGGCGATTTCGATGATTTTTTTAAAATTTTAAAATCGTCAATTAATTGGCATTAAGCGCACGATTAATCGTATAACTTTTCACGATTAATTGCCGATTTTTATGCGATTCTTAATAATGGATACGTGTAGTTAGATCTTTCTTTTAGAATATTTTTAAATTTCTGTGTAATAGTTAGAACAATTGCTTCATGGTAAATAGATTAATTTTTGATTTGAAATCAATAGGAGAACGAGAAATAAACTTAACTTCTATGATTCTAGATTAAGCATGTTTTCGGAGTACCGCCAGCGCCCTCACTGCTTCGATAGATGTTTCGTACAATCAATGATTTTTTATAATCTCAGTGATTGATCTGAACGGAACGGAAAAACAAAGTGTTCTACTGTTATTGTTTTTGTTGTTTATTTGTCTTACTGTAGCCATTAAAAAATTTGGCTGCTTGCATTGAAAACAAGTAATAGAAAAACATGAAAGTTGTCGAGAAAAAATGTAATATTATAAAACAGAATACTCTGTATCCATTACGTACAATTATATCCGCCTGGAAAAAATAGTTGCACTCGATTTTTTTAATATATCATCACTATAAAAATAATTATATATTCTGAAAGCGCTCGGAGTTCTCTATCACCCTGTATATTTATGTCTTGTCTTGCATTTATTTGCTGAAAAATAAATTGAGCGCAATGACGGCTCCCTCATCGTCAGATTCACACGGACTGCATTTTGTTACAAATTTCTTCAATTTGTTTTTTCAATTTATCATCACTATAGAAATTGCATTTTTTTCCAGGCGAATATATGTTATCTCAACGTTTTTCCTATAGCAGAGTAACACCTCTATTAATAATGCAACTAATCATTTGACGTTTCATTACTGAAAATTAGTCAGTGGAGTGGAACTAATGTCATATTTTCTTCCCTGTCTCATGTGGTACAACGTCCGGAATTTCGTTTGACTGATTTTTGGCGGTGTACTCGATCATATAGCTCGGAGTTCCAAGAGTCGTTTCATCAACATTCTTAAGCTCATAACCTCTTTTCAAATTCAAACAAGGCACAACTCTATGCGACCTGATAGTTATAAACCGTTGATAGGTATAAGCATTTTTCTAAAACTCCCAACATGCACAGTAGATAATTTCTCATTAGTTTTGGTGCTGGCGTCGCTTCATACGGCACATCTTTCTCAGAAACGTCAAAGCATACCGAAGTCCACTTTCTTGTTTCATTCACATTGCGAACGCCGATCGCGCTAAAGTCGCACAACTCGTGCCGCGTTCGCTAAGAAGTCGTTGTTGGTTCTTATTCAACCCTTATTTAGAAAAAAATTTGTGCTTCGCGATCGCGACGTAACACTTTTTTTTAAAGTGCTCGCGCTCGGATCGCAAAGTCGCACCGCGATTCGCAGTAAGAACTTTTCTGTTAAATTTCAAAATCGCGGTGTGACCGCACCTTTTTCTTCAATTCGTTATTAGTCTCTCGGCTCGATTTTGTTCCACTTCTTAAAAATTAAGAACTAAGAATCTCTCGCTGTGAACCTACGCGTTTTTGGATCATACCCAAGAAGAGGTGGGCAAGTCCAAGTCCACACTTGAAGGTTTTTTTTTTGATGGACTTGGACTTGGAAATGATCGGACTTGCCCACTTCTGCACCCAAGTCGACTTTCTTTCTTTATTCGCCATGCGAACGTGGTTTTCGCTAAGCGATCACTTACATTCACTCAACGCATGTCGCGATCGCGTTCTCCTCTTACAACCGCGACATGATGCAGAGTCACGGCGCGACTTCGGTACAAATCCTATTCACCATTTTGTTTTGCTTAGTATATAACTCACAGTGGGCATTTTTTGCTAGAGCAGGCGGACTTTAGCTTTACGAGTGAAGTAAAATTTCATGAACCATTTTTTTATAGGTTTTTCATGATCCTCTTTCTAATGGCATGAGAGTTGGGTTTTGAAA
>CAJNOQ010000493.1:0-49010 GCA_905250885.1 Didymodactylos carnosus | reverse complement strand
AGAACATATCAATAAAATCTACACAAAATTCTCTATCTTTTAGCATCAGAACGCAACCTTCTGATCAAGTCTAATTTGAGAAAAAAGCCTATCAAAAACCGGCAATTTCCTCTGCCGTACCCGTTATTATGCTATGACACAATAATAGAAAGGAACTTGTTTACACAAATACAGTTGGAAATATACAAAAATAGTAAGTAAACATAATCACACGAGACTTTTATCAAAGTTGTGAACAATCTTTATTAGATATTCATCGAACTTGATACTATTTGATCTAGTCGAACTATGAACAGCTCTTCAATTAACCAAAAGCAAAACATACTTTATCATTATAGAAAAAACGCAGCAAAATTAGAAGGATATGATAGATTAATGTTCATTTTAGAAAAAAAATTGAGTTAGAAAAATAAATTATCTTTCTACTAACTAACTGCTTACCATTTTTGTTCTTTTTTTTTCAATTGCTCTTGAAACTTTTGCAGTCGAAGTACTTCGGCTTCTTCTTTTTTCTGTTTAACAAGTTTGATATGCTCATCTAAGCCTACTCGTCCATTCATTCGATCTAAACATAAAAACAAAACAAATAACAATATTTTCATATTTAAAACATGTTTCTAGTGTGTATAAAAACTCACCATTACTCGTTCGTACCCATGACACTTTACTGATTCTAGAATTTGTTGTACTTGGAGGTTCTGACGAATAAGCAACTAAGTCACCTTCATCATTTTGTCCATTAGTAAGAGAATCTTGAGACATACTCTCTAAATAATAGAATAAAATAATATTTAATATTAATTGATCATAAATCCTAAGAAATCAATCGATATTTTATTATTTGGAATATTCTAGACGTATGAAAAATTTCAAACTCACACAATGGCTTATTTAGTTGATTATCACTGTCAATAATATTTTCTGCTAAACAATTATTGATTTTCTAACTTTCATCTATTCTAGAATATTTTTTGATTTTTATCAAATTAGATATTAACTTTTATAATTGTTGATGAGTTGAAGAAAAAAAAAGTAGTAGCAGATGAACACATTCATACGAGTTCTCATCGAACACGCTCACAATGACACAAACTTAATTATGACAGTTTAAATTGGAAAGTAAAACTTGTTCCTAGACAAAATAGTATAATTAGTATAAAAATACTTATTTTTCTATTGAGATATTTGATTTACATATGTTCATACATATTGAAGTTTAAACCATTCGTTCATTGTCGTCTTTTTCTTTTTTTTTTTACTTCTTTTTTTATTTAATGTAAATTTAAGAAGAAATAAAAATAAAAACGAAATGAGACTATCTATATTGTGTGTGTCATGTTTCATTACAGCTAAATGGAAGTCTTATGTTTTTCGTGGCATATTTCACCTGAATCAACTCTCTATCTGACAATATGATACTGTATGTAAGATACACATAGACATAAAAACACAAAGCTTTCAAAGAGGAAACAGAAAATGAAAAATTTCAAAGTTCATGAACAAAAATGAAATTGACCATTTGTATCTCGTAACTTGTTGTTTGAATACATACGAGAACCAGAAAAATATTTTGTTTTATGAAAAAAAGAAAGGTGAGATATTTTTTTCTTCTTTTTGTATAATGACGGGTATCGTTCAAGAGCAATTGTATCAAGGACTATAATCATGCGGTAGTTTAGAGAAAGAGAAGAAGAAAAAAATCAATTGTTCATTTTTGATTTAAAATCCGACGAAATCAACGTTAGAATATAAACGAACAATATATGATGTGTATGAAAATATAGAAGGTTAAAATCAAAAGAATAAAACGAAAATCAGTCTAATCAATTAATTGTTAAAAACAAACAAATCATTTAATAGATGTTTAAAATGAACATGTCAAATAACGAACAACATACAGATATTAGGAAAAAAAATATAACAAAGAGATGTTGTTAGAAAAATAAATTTTTTGTATGATTTGATATAAGACATGTGTATGTGTCATATGAATGGATATTTACACAATCCAGCATTACACGAGAGAAATAAAATTTTTAACTGGTACATATTAAGAAAATATGTAAATGCCTCTCCCTTTCGTTTTCGTTTATTTTTAGCTTACCGATGATCATCCAAAGTGCCCAGACTAAGTACCACCAAATTTTAGTTCAGATTATCTCGACTTAGTCAGTAGCTCTTTCGAAAAGTCAAGAACTTCAAATGTGGAATCGGTACAAGTGACATTGAATACTGATGCCTCGAATTAACTTAACAGCGAGAGTAAAATGATCCAAATGCCATTTTTTTTATAAGATTTAGAGGGCAAATTATAGCTCATCGATAACGCGTGTGCAGGCGATACTTTTATTTTAATAATAAGTTTGAATTGTAATACGTTAACACTTTTCTTAAAATCCAAAGTCTCTTGTATCATTAACGCATTTACACGCGTATCGTTTGTTCGAAAACATCTGTATTTATTTGTTCATGGATATGACGGTCTGATACCTAGTTAGCAAAGATCTATCTATCTATCTGATACTTTTGTTTGAAAACACATTTTTCGCAGCCATTTCTGTGTCTATGGGTACTACTTCATTCTCAGTATATTGTGTAACTAATAAAAACCTATAACTGCTATAAAAAAAAATAAAAAGTACATATAAAAGAAACTGAGTGAAAATCAAGTAGAAGACAATTTAATAGAGCAAGAAGCTTGGCATTCTTGAATTGTTCCAGTATTGTTTGAATATTATTTGATGCATGTAAATAAAACTGAAATCTATTTTGCATAATACATGTGTTAAATTTCTAAAATTACCCACTGTTGATCAAAACTTTCAATGAAATGTAACTAATTAATTTGAAATTTGAAGAGCGATTTCTCATATTGCGAAAAACTTTTCTTAATTGGAACAATTTGTTGAAAAAATGAACGTATGTCTTAAAATGTGAGCCTGATCTTTTAGAACATCGTGTATCTTCACAGTAATCAAAGTACGCACAACAACTGGATTGATATCAGAATCCAGATATTGTTATTAGCGGAGACTGTAGTACATTTATTTACAGTTTATATTTAAAAAAGGAATGAAAAAGATTTGTTTAGGTCACGCTGGACTGCCAAAATCATACTTTCCTGTATAATTCAAACTTTCATTATCAATACTATAAATTGACGTTGGTGCATATTTATTTGATTTTAATGTTTGATTACTTTTGATTGTTGGATAATTCTCTCGTTTTGTTGATCTTCCATATTCAGTATCACCACCACCATTATTTGTTATAACTGTTGTACTTTCGATTTCATCGTCAAAAGAATAATCATCTGTTCTATATTCTAATTCAGATCGATAATGTCGATGAATCGTATTCGCTGGACTTGTTGCTGTCGAACGAGATGCTTTCGTTGAACATACTAAGAATTTAACGGCTTCACAACAAAATAGAACTGCCACATTTCCGTTCAGTATAATACGTCGCATGAAATCAGGTCGTTTGACTTTCAAACAATATAAACTGAGAGCAATTACTACTATTATTATGACAATTAAAAGCAAAACAATAGGTACGGATGATGAACGATGTTCACGGGTAATTGCAGGTGTTTGTGTGAAAATTGGACGATTATTATACAAGAATTGAGAATTATCATTCAATTGGAGCAATTGTCTCCATTGTGGATCATCTGACTCTAACTGTTGTTCCGATAAGGATATACTGAATGTAGACGTTAACGTTGTTTTACGACGTTTGTATGAGCTCTTTGTTGAATCTTCTAAAGTTTCTTCTTCAATCAACGCTTGTTCTTGCTTTTCTTCCTCATTCTCGCTTTCCGCTTTACCAAGATGAAAGAGAGCATCGTTATTCGAGATTATTTCATTTTCACTATCTAAATGTTGTGGTTCGGCAACAGCGTCAAGAAACAGCTCATCATCGTCCGTTTGAAGACGAGCTGGTGTTTCTTCTTCTGTTAATAATTTAATATCTGAATCTGACACATCTTTTTTATTATTCAGTTGAATAAGGTCGAGTCGACTCTGTTTTATTGCGTTATTCATATCGATCGTGGGTTTTGGTTGTACTGTCAGTCTCTTTCGTAGTGGTGCTGCTGTTACAGTTGTTGTTGTCGAAGTAAACTTTCGTTTCGACCAATTACATATAATTTGTACATTGTGATCAGTTTTCGGTGGACTCGCTCGAACTTCTAACCAGAAAAGTAATTCGGCTTCATTGATATTCGTACCACGCATATATGTCAAAGTAAAGTTGTGACTACCTGAACCAAATATCGCTCCAGACGATGACATATCCATGCATTTTCTTTCTAAACGATCTGTTGCTATCTCTAGATATGTTGTTTGTTTACAATCGCTCGGTGGCGCTGATTGTTGTTGTTTGATACTCTGAAATTTTTTCTTTACACTAAGTACATCATCTTTTCCTTCTCGTTTCATTTCAATCACTTGTAGTAGAACTTGTCCATTCGATAATGAAGAACGTATTTTACAATGACAACGATTATCATTATTTTTAACTGAAACAATATTATTCAGTTTAAGTCGTTTACGATTCGAACTATTTCGTTTCAGTTTCATTGTATGACTAATATGAAGTATAGGCGATTCGTCTTTCCATATATCACAAATGTCTCGTGTGACTTTTTCTGATACACAAGCATAGTTAATTTGTACATAATTAAAATCCTGACAAATCGGTAATTTATTACTATTATCAACCGTTGTTGTACTCAATAGTTCCTGTTTCGTTAATTCTATAGTACACGTTTCTAAACCATTACATGATAAAACTTTTGTATTGTGTCCTTCTTGAATACAATCATAAATACTAAATGAACATAGAGATTTTTGCGTTAATGGTGAGCCAATTGGAAATAATGGTGATACTGCCGATGATGATAATGATGGTGACGTTTCTTTATTATAACCGTAAATTAGACGAACAAGTTTAATACGATTTTGATTTGGACACGCTAAACGTAGATGAACGTTTCCCGTATTTGCTGATAAACAACCACTTTCAAAATGTAATGTTTCAACGTCAAGTGCATATAAATCATGATAAATTGTTGTTAGGACAATAATAATAAAAATTAATCGAGAAAACATATTTAATGTTCAAACAATCAAACATAGTTTCTATATATTGTATTTTTAACCAGTAACCAACACCTTCATATGCACTAGAGTTGAAGGTAACATACCACACTTTAATAGATAGTACTACTCTCTCACTGAGCTTATCACATTCAAAATACAGGCATCACTAATTTAAGACATCAACTATCACATAACTTCTTTTGAAACGTAAAGAGGAAGAAATCGTATACAATGTTTAATTTTCATTATTGATAGGGTATGAAGATGTACAAGTAGAATTGGAGACGAGTCGGACATGAATACAAGTGTATGTGTTGACAAATAGTCAAATGGATGAAATCATAGACAGAAAAAACATTGAACATCAAAGACGAATAGAATGAAGAACAAGAGAAGAAAAAAAAATGTATGTGGCTTACGCAGAGAAATTAGAAAGATTTAATGTGGGTATACAGGTATACACATTGAATGCTCTTTTTGATAATCCGTTACAACATTGTTTACATTCCGACATATATCTTAAATGGACGAAAGATAGCTACTTACTAGTTCAAGGTACTAAACGTTGATCCGACCATTCAACTTTATCGCAACAAATACTACTTAACTATTAAACAGAATCTAAAAATAACCAACAGTTTCGCATACAAAAAAACTTGTGATTACTTTCCTGTGCTAAAGACAGATTCTATCTGGCTTTATTCTCAACAAAGAAAGACTCTTTTAAAATATCTTCGATTGCTCTCACATTGGAAAACTCGTTACTTTGTTATAATTAGGAATCTTAAGAGCTGGTAACTTTGGCCAGGATTTCACAATATATCACAACATGATAATTATTAGTCGAATCGCTTTGCATAAGCGTAGTGAATAGAATAAATTAATTCTATGAAAACAAAAATTAGTATCAGATAAAATCGTGTTTAACTTTAAATTATTTGATAAGATATCAAAAATAAATTTGCTTTTGAAAAAATCAGGACTCACGATGTAATAAATTTTCTCCATCGTCCGACTGCTGTTTATATTCTGTGATATCTACAGAATCATTTGATTCATTATCTGATATTGGATAAGTATCTGAAAACAAGACGTAAACCGAATTATAATTTAATTAATGCCAATATCTTATCTTTTATTACCTCCTGCAATCTGATCGTGGTGATCAGGAGGAGTTATTGTCGCAGCAGTAACATCATCTGATAAAGCTAAACAAAAAATATTTAAATTGAAATATTTATATAGAAAAAAATGTAACATTTTTCTCTCTTTGTAGGATAAACACTTACTTAATGTGTCATTACTCAATGTATAAGTTGGAGATTGAGTTCGACTGTTTTCTTCCTCATCTAAAATGGTGAAATAAAGAGTAGGAGATAAATCTAAGTGAACTAGATTAGATCTTTTCAATGGTATGATATGCACGTGACTTGTTCAATTATTAATTATTATCTTTTTTTTCTAATACGTACCAACTGGATGACTAGCCATTTTATAAACTAACTAAATTGATTGTAAAAAAAGTCAATTTTAAATTGAAAAATAGATTAATAAACCGGCGGCAATAAACACTATAAATACGAAAGAAGAATCATTTAACAAAATATAAGTGACACGTCATTTTTTTTGTTACTCACTCGGTTAGATGTGTTTAATAATATTAAAATCATTTGTAAACAAGCGTATGAGATTAATAGAAGATCAATGTTTTACTTTTAGGCATTTTCAGAAGAATACAATCGATCTCAAAATAATAAAATGTTCAAAATAAAAGAGAACTTTTAGCTACTATTACCTATCTGAAACAAAAACAAAAAAAAGAAAAGAAGTTATATATATTGACGCTATGTGTTTCGCGTTTGACTTTTTTTTTTCACTTTTTATTTTTTCTTATTCTTTTTCTCACTGACGATTCCATCGAGAATGAAACGCGTGCTTTTCTTATATATGTAGAATAAGATGCGAGAAATTGTAACTAATATTAATAGAAATAATGTTTGGGTTATTATATTACAAAGAAAAACGAATAAAAAAAAAATAAAAAAAAAACAAAAAAAAAAACGAGAAAACTAGACCGAATAGAAGAAAAATCAATTATGTCTATAATAACAACCGTTTAATGTTAGTTCGATATGTAGAATTTGTATGCGTGTTTGTGAATGTATAGTATATGTTGTTTTATCATTTATTAGAAGCTGAACGGAATGTTACCTTCGTCTTGAGACCGAAAAATTTATATTCTTAATCAACAGTAATTTATCTGCCTCATTCTTTTCATAGTTATAATTATAATAAGATTTTCAATCTTATGTTTATAATTTTCTATAATATTTTTACGTTTCTTTTATTAAAATATTGTCAACAACATAAAATACTAAATTTTTTAATGTCAGACAGGTAAGAATCTGAAGAATACTTCATTATTTTAGAATAACAAAAATGTTTACACTTTGGGTACAAAGCGTTCAACATACTAAATAATTCATGTATCTTTTCAATCGTACCTTTCATTATTTTTATATCAACTAGAGAATAAAAATAAGTGAACATAATCAAAAGTATTCATTCATCTTGACCGAACTACATTCCTAACTCGACAGTTGAAGAGAAGACATCTGTATCATCTTAAACTCATGTTTAGTATCCAAAAACTTACCCACCCACAGAACACAAAAAGAATACACGTGTCAATGGCTCAAATATAAAACATTGAAAAAAAGAAGAAGAAAGAAACTGTATAAGGTAGAATAATCCTACAAAAGAAAAAAAAGACATGAACACATTTGAAACAATAGATCTATAGAAGCCAGAGGCAACTCGCCACACTTTTCTTTCTTTTATATTTTACTTTTGTTTTCTAAAACTAAACTGACCACAGTACACCATAAAAACATCTGCATATATTCATTCTGAATATACCTACATCTATATGTGTAAATTCATCACTCATAAAATAATAGAAATATAAAGAAGCAGACTTTAATAGGGCTATGTTTTATTGCCTATTCACCTATTCTTTTAGTTTTTGACAATTGACTTAGATGTTAAAAAAACTTCATAATAGTGCAACAAGAGTAGACAGACGTTGATTTCCTTTTTTCTATTCGTGACACACTATATGCTTCCTTGAAGAAAAATTTCAACATATTTGTACAGATCATACAGAATTCTACATTTCAAGTCCAACTAATCTATAATAATAGTATATGACGGGTACGATGGGAAAGCACGCACGCAATAATCCTCTATTAAAGATGAAATTGAAGATGTGATCGAAATTTACTCTCTTATCTCATAGGCATACATGAGTTGTCCATCAGCATTAATCTACTATCTAGGTGAGATACGAAATATTAATCATCTTTGGAATAACGGTCAATGATATTTCCTTAGAAAGGAAACGGTTGAAAATATTCTTCTGTATTTACACATCATGCGAAATATACCGATACATCTCTGAATTATCAGTTTCAAAAAGTTAGTATTTCGCATCAATAATAGTGAGACAAGATACAAAACATTTAGAATATACGTTCTAATTTTTTTTCTCCCTAATACTCTAACAAAAAATTAATGTCTTCAAAATTGAGAAAAAATTACGAATGACAAATTTTGTTCTGTATAACTGTAAAAAAGCAACAACAAACGTTTAAACTATGTTTTATTTGTTTATGCTGTATGTTTCTTGATTATATGAACAGAGAATATGCTGTTTATCATTGGTCATTAACATATCTAATATTTGTCAATCGTTTTTTTCATCACTTTTTCATTCATTGAATAGTTCACTGTTTCTTACATTGAACAATTTAATGTGACCGTTCAATGTAAGATCGACTTACTTAAATTAAATTTAAAAATTTACTATACGTATAAACCCTACTTCTCATTTTTTTTGAATTTATATCGTATATAAATATGTTTAATCTGGACATTTATCACCCTATATAATATTTCCACTAGTAAATGCAACGGTTTTCAACTAAATTACCAACTTTTGCATTTTAAAAAAAATGAATGATGATATTAATTTCCCATCAATAATATTTGTCATTCAGCATGCCATTTTCATCATTTATACAAAATATTATAATGTGACGTCTTCTACTCGTTCAATGGAATTTCAAATAATCAGAACAGTGAATCATTTGTTCCGACGAATAATACATGAGCAGTTAGATGAAAATATAATAATTCTGTATCTTTTCTACCGGTGGGAAATGACCATTATTCTTCTTTCTATTCAAATACCAATAACGAAGTTGACTACTCATATCATATCCTGCGCATACATTCTTCGAATGAAAACTAAAACAACAATCAATAATCGAATCTTGAAAACTATTACATTCACCCAACGGATCACCATTGCTTATATTCGATAAGAAACATTATCACTTTCGTTATTACACATCACTTTTGTATCTATCGGATTTTCGATTGAAAAAACCAAAATATCTTTGACTTTGCATGTTTATGTCGAAGGCTCATCATCTCTTCTTGTTGTACCAATGCATGCACATAATTTTCATTATTATATTGATTGCTGTTCTAACATTCTAGAGCATCCCAGAGAGAGCCTAAGAATTATCTAGACTAAAATTGAAATGCTGAAGTTTTTTTATTCATCGAATTTTGGAGAGCTATTGCGAACATTATCCATTTCGATTAGAGATTCACACATTAAAAATACTAACTCAAAAACAGCACCAACAATGTCATCATTTTAATTTTCTCTATAAACGTAGTATAATTTTAAGTAATTTTTTTAAGAATTTTGTAAAACAGTTTTTCTCCGTTTCCGATCGGAAACGGAGTATAACACAAAATTTTCCAAAATAAACTTGTCAGAAAAAAAAATTTCTTTTACGAAGGCTATTTGTTCACACGTAAGATCTTATTATGTACTTGTGACTTTCTTCATGATATAAATCTAGACCGTCAAAATTTGTTTCAGTTGAAAGCACATTGAACATTGATAGATCGGACTCAATCACTTCAATGAAATTATCCAACAATGCAAATTTCATCGTCATTTCCACCTTTAATTGATACAGAAGGATTGGAATTAGTCATTATCAAAATCTGAAAAATAAATAATCATTTTTACATGCAATTGCGCGTGACCTATTCCACCGTAAACATACAGTCAGCGTTTCTAGGAATAAGTGTACACGGCAATTATAACGAATAGTTTACTGCACATTTGCAAAGTTGAACGACACTTTGCTCAAATAAACAAAATGAACAGCATACAAAAAACACATTCGTTTTTAGCAGTTTTGGGCTGCTAACGGCTTTCTGTTCTCCATAGTCATCAATTAAACAATAGACCTATTGATTTGTTTCCTGTATTTAGAAACAATAACGACCAGTCGCTTCAATATCTCCTTTTCTAACTATGAACCACTTGTTTATTTGTTTTCCGCACAACTGGCAGAATGGTGACAAATAGATGTAACATATCACAGCGTGAATGAAACTTTTTAAAACTGTTAGGAGCACAATTTGTAAAACTTGAACAAAATATCTCTTCATTTTAGAATGATGCACAAAAGCTCCTCTATCGCAATACAAAAATGTTGTGTTTGAACCTTTAAGTATGTTCTTTCTATTTTTAGACAATGAACTCCAATAAAAAGTTTAATTAGTCAACATTTTCATGTTGTTTTTCACTTAAGTCAGGTCCAAGAGATGTATAAACATTAAGTTGAATAATTAACTTCGCATTCCCTGAGCTGTTAGTAGAGTCTCTGATTTGTTGTGTACTTTTGTTATTTACATGTTTCTAATGAGTTTCTATTGCACAAAATATGAAGGGTAAGAATCTTTTCTTATGCGTTATTGACAAAGAGTTTTAGTTTCGAAAAATAATGTGTACTCTTACAGATCACTTCAGATTTTCATTATAACCAAAAAAATAGAATCTCGACTTCTGGTAAATGTTAACAGATCATGCTTCAACCTGATTTGACGTCGCAGTACAGAAATAAAAAATAATATTATGATTTAATTTAAATTCAATCAGTTGTTTGTTGAACTAGAATTAAAATTACTTCAGAAATAAATGTACAAGATAAGTCTCTTCAACTCTATACGCAAAACATATGAACAGCAACAAGACATTTTGTTCAAATCATCAACTGAACGAACAAGTTTTTACCTGAAATGATATTGTGGCAGGTGCCATTTTTAATTTTAGATTTATTACATTTCTTGTGCTGAAGCCTTGCAGAAGTGTGCATCGCATGGAGAAATAAATTGAGAAACGATAAGGGAGAACATTTTAAAATGTTTTAACTGGCTAAAATTCAACCCGTCATTCATTCGAAATGTGAGTCATAGAGGTAAAATGAATCATTTCCTTTTTTCTTTTCTGTTGTTTTTATTCACACAGATTCTACTCACACGAATGGTTTTCTGAGAAATTGTATGCAATGTTCATCGTCGGTTGTTTCTGCGCTTGTTCCAGTATTTTGTTTGAATTAAACTGAAATTTTTTTAATTTGCACGTCTAAACATTAACGCATTTTCACATTACCGTATTTGATTGAACAAGTATTTCTTTTTTTTTTTTAAACAGTTTTCCTTCTATTCACAAAATAATGGTAAAAATAAAAATAAAAATACAACTACCAGAGAAAAACACTTATTCGGCAATTCGAGATATCCCATTGTATGCCGGATTTTATATGAACATACTGGAACGAAATGAGTATATAGAGAAGAGAGATTATACTAGTGTTGGTGAAGAGAGAGAGAGAGAGAGAGAGAATTGGGAATCAAATTTTGAGATCCGCTGTATCCATGTGACGTCCTGCTCATAAAGGTTTAGTACATCATGAATTTCTCATGAGATGTTGCTGCTGAGTATATACGCCTACTGTACTATTTTTATCCTAGCTATTTTTTAATAAAATGTACAAAGGATACAGATGAATTATTCAGTAAGAGTAGATTTTAATAAAAAATGAAGTATGGCTAGCTTGCATGACATTTCCCATTGCATAGTTTGGAAGCGATAGAGCTCACTATAGTGAAATATGGGTTCTCGATCACACGCCCTACTGTGGTGTGTGTGGAGTCTGAGTGTAAGTGTGAGATCAGTCTGTAGGAGTACCGAAATATACCCAGTCCTATGGAAGTCCCTCTGCATGGAAGATGAAGGTTAATGGGGAACTGAAGTTAGTATCACAGGTAAATGACAGCTTATACTAGATTGATTTTTTTGTATCCAAGAATCTCTCTCAATGTCAGTTTTTATTTCTAATTTTACGGTTTTGGGGATCGACATTCTTAAGTAACTCTTAAAATTTAGCACTTAAGTCTACACTTAGCCTTATTAACCCTTCACTTCATTTTCGATGTTTAAACAACAGTGTTCACTTAAGTCTTCGTTCTGACTTTAGTTTGCCTTAACTATATAAAATGTGATCTCAAACTAAGCATTCTCTAACGTTTACTAAAGTCAGGGCTGTAAAACAACACTCTAAAACAAACTAAACATTGACTCAAATCTTTGTTTTAGTTCATAAAGTTAAGGATATTAAAAAAACGACTCCCTGTATCATTCGTATAAATTTTTTTCTCAAAAACAAAGGCGTACATTCCAAAGTAGAAAATCCTAGCATCACATATGGCCTGCCCTTTGTTTAGATTTGTCGATCATTCAAGTTATCCTGCTTAAAACGCTGAGTGAGTCTTTTCTTCCTTATGAGAATCGATTTTTGGAGATATACATTACATGAAAAGCGCCGCATTTTACTACATACTGGAAAATTTTTTGTTGAAGAAGTCTGTCATACGCTATAAAATTTCTTTCGGTTGGTATCAATTTGGTTTATTTTTCATAAATGCCAGAGATTTTGTTACGAAATGAAGTAATGATTGATTTAAATTTCAAAGTGTATGCTTGTTTTAATTTTCAAACTTTACTTGTTTCAGCAAAATGTAAGAGAAACTGTACTTTTTTTAAATTCTTAAAGTGTTAGTACACTTTGTCATTAAAAATACTGACTCAATAAATAAGCTTTTACAAATAGCATCTGATTTAAAACAAAAGAACGACAGCGAGGTTAAACCAATAAATAATTTCCTTTAGCAACAGATACATAGTATCCTCGCCGTTTGCTCCTTTCTCGTAAGTCATCTCTTTTCTCTCTTCATTTTATTTCATAGTGGAAAAACAGAATAGAAATTAGATATCAATTTTTAAAGTGGGGGTTCACTTTGTCCGAAACACTGGTTTATTTCTCCTCTGTTGGTATCTTAATCTATTAAACTTAAAATATGCTAGTAAATATTCCTGTATTTTTTTAGAGTTAGTTCAATGAGTGCCTCCTCTGGTCTTGTTACTCAACCTGTTAGAATAAAAAGGGTTGCGGTTGACAATAAACTGACCAAAACATCAAAATCCAACAGCACAGATTTGGCCTCAAGCTCTAGTTCCGAATCATCTGACAAACGACTAATAAATATACGCCTCAACATATTACGATGGCCTACCGTATTGTGTCGCACAACAAAAATCTCACGACAACCACCCCCAGAACCCACGCTGGTGCATGAAAAATTTATTTATCTTGGTGGATTAAAATCATTGAATAATAAAGTAACAATCTTTGTTCATTTTTTATATAATGCATTATAACCAAATTTAATAATTAGAATGTTTTTCTTTTAGACTCGTTTATCTCGACTGAATATTACGCACATTTTGTCTGTTGTTTATATTCCACCAAGTAAAGCAACAATTTCTCTAAATAAAAATACTAATTTCAAACATTTATTTTTAAAAGCTGATGATTCTATTGATTTTAATATGACCGTCCATTTTGAACCTGCTTTTGCGTTTATCGAAGAAGCCCGATTGGCAAATAAATCAGTTTTATGTCATTGTGTATGTGGTATCTCTCGTTCAACAACCATCGTCTGTGCGTATCTTATGAAATATAATTCAATGTCATTAGAAAATGCCTTACTTCAAATAAAATCAAAGCGATCAATTATACAACCAAATATTGGATTTTTAAAACAATTAGTCGAATTCGATGAGCAATTGAAAAAAGACCGAGAACAATCGATTAATAATGGAAGAGGAATTGAAAATTCTACAATTGAGAACCTTGCAGAACAAATGACACAAGTTAATTTTGACTAATCTAAAGATCATTCTAAATTAATAATTTTTGTATTTATTTTAACGAGTAATATTTTAATAGTTTTTTATTTTTATTCATGAGCACTTATTACTTTTGTGTTTTTTTTTGTTTCTTTTGACACTCATTTTTGTTTAGTGTTTAGTTTTAGCACTTTTAGTCAGATGAATGCTATGTCCCTATACATTGTATCACTGGAATTTTCCGGCGTCTTTAATGAGAATATATTTTTGAATGCTCAATAATCTTTACATTGTTATGTATCAGATTAAAAATAAAGTTTGGGTAAACACACTTCATCTTCTGTCTTCTGTTGTTGTTTTTTTATCATAGGTTAAGAAATTATTTCTTACAAGATGACTGTAAAAATTACCCAATGAAAATTATTATCTTTTGATTTCGTAGGTGATGGTAATAGACCTTATTCCACTGTACTTACTGAAAAGTACTTAGATTATAACGATCATTCTTTATGCAAAATTTTATTAAGAAATTGCTGATGTCTGTGTTGGCTTTAGCTAAATTCTCTGTACGTTAGCTTCACAGCATGATTGACTGATTTATGAATAGTTTCAATTTTGATAGTGTGTTGTTGGATTTATGTATCATTAATTTTCATTTTAGATTATTTTCTTTTTTCCATTTTCTCAGATTATTTTTGTCAATGATCAAAACTTAATCAGATTACTACAGATAATGTCATCTACCGCTAGCAATAATAATTATTCATCGTCAACTCAAGATAGTAATGATAATAAAAAAAAATCCAATAATAGTGATAATAATAAAAAAAGTTTTTCATCAAAGTTTTTATCTAATGCGAAAACAGGCAGTGATGAACAACCGATTGACAAAACCTTTTACAACGTATTAAATGTGACGCCAACGGCCTCCGCAGCTGAAATAAAAAAAGCATACTATTCATTATCATTACAATATCATCCGGATAGGACTTCACATCTAAACGAAATTGTCAGACGAGAATATGCTGAAAAATTTAAATTGATCTCACAAGCGTATAGTAAGTTCATTTTATAATATATTTCTTCTCTATGTATATAATATAATTAAATTTTTTGTTTTGTTTAGCAATTTTGAGTGATCCAGAAAAACGATTAATATACAATAAATATGGTCTTGATGAACGATCGAGTGGTGTAAATGCCCCAATGCGCATGGAAGATTTTGATGCTGAACAATTTTTTCAACTTATGTTTGGGGGAGAGCAATTTATAAAAATAATTGGTGATTTTGAGTTAGCTAAATCGTTTCAACATGCTATTTCAGAAATATTGGCTGCAGAAAATCAAGATCCATCAACAGAAACAAAAGAACAAAAAGAAGAAAAACAACGAAAACGTCAAGAATATTTTGATGAACGTATGGCAGCGAGACAAGAACGTATTAAAACATTGTCAACAAATCTTATTTATAAACTATCTATTTACACTGAAGCATTTCCATATAAAAATGATTTAAAGCATAGTGATGAATTAGCTGCACAAGCATTTAGTAATTTTGTTCAACTCATTCAATTAGATATACCAAATTTAGTGCAAGCACCCTATGGTGAAAATTTGTTACATTGTATCGGTTACATTTATTCGTCAAAAGCTACCCAGTTTTTAGCAAAAATGGATTCACAGGAAGGACATATTGGAAAGCGTGTTGTAGCTGTTAGTAAAGGAATAAAAGCAACGGTAGGCAACCGAATGTTAGATTTGATACATTTTCAATCAATTTCACACATTTCTTTTCTAGTGGAAAGAGCGTGTACATGTTATAAAAGAAACAGTCAAAACAGTTAAATGTGCGGTTGAGTGGACACAGGTAAGAATACTAAAATAGACTATTGTAAAAAAGAATTGTTATGTGTTTTCTTTCTAGTCGATGGGAAAACTCGCTCAAGCAGCTGAAGATGAAGCTAATGAAAAAGAAGCATTAAATGCTGATAAGCAGACACCTTTTCAACATCACTCTGGGCACTTAGAGTATGAGGGATACATTCCTCCTTCACAACCGGAAAATAGCAGTACATCCGGTTCCGCTGAAACTGCTACTGCTTCTTCTCAGCAACAACACGCCACAACAAGTGCAGGAGCAACAAATAGTAAACTTAAAGTAAGCCAGTCAAAACATTCGTCAGTAAGAGCGAATACACCATTGACACCTGAAGAAAAACTTAAATTAGAGTCTGACACAGCAGCAAAAAGTATGGAAGCATTATGGAGAGCAACAAAATTAGAGATAGAGTCAATTGAACGAGATGTTTGTGAAAATGTATTAGGTGATCCATCTGTGACGAGAGAAGTAAGACGTCGAAGATGTGATGCTTTGGCAAAAATGGGAGAGTTATGGGAAGCGGCCGCTGAACATTAAAGACATTTTTGTTTAGTTTTATTTCGTACGCGTTCTTTCTTTTAATTCAGTTTTTAAGTATTTATTGTTGAAGAATATTATTTTTGTTCATTAACAGTTATTTTTGTTGTTGTTCTCTCTATTTTTTTGTTTTGACTTGTCTTTTGTATGCCGAATAACAAAAAACCTAGTTTTATAATTAAACATATACAAATGTAATTCTTCGTTCTTGCTGAGAATTTAATTTGTGTACATTGATTGTATATAATCCTCAGAGTAAAGATATACAAATCCGAGTCGTGATTCAGACTGGAATCCAGGTTCAAAACAAAAGACTTGGTAAATTGACTTGAGTCACTGTCAAATCGGTCATCTGAAATTTTTGATTCATATGACGGTATTTATTATATTTATTCTATACGAGAAGAGGGCAAAATTGGAGAATATTCCACGTAAAGTATCTCGTCGCATGACAAGACTGAAGATTTAGAAACAGAATAGAAGTGAACTGAAAGCTGTTCTTGGTAAAATGAATCAATGAGAGATTTACCTTTAGAAAATA
This sequence comes from Didymodactylos carnosus, assembly GCA_905250885.1. Taxonomy (NCBI): domain Eukaryota; kingdom Metazoa; phylum Rotifera; class Eurotatoria; order Philodinida; family Philodinidae; genus Didymodactylos; species Didymodactylos carnosus. The sequence goes on along the minus strand of CAJNOQ010000493.1, from coordinate 31,827 downwards.
ACTCAAGATAACTTCAGTCAATTTCTGATGCAACTTGGATACTTATACTTATACTTGAAGCCTTCTGACTCGGACTGGAAAAAGTGATGACTCACCCATCTCTGCCTCACAGACAGCGTAAAAAGTCAAACGTATGTTATAGTCTAAATTCAGTCGATCTAAGAAGTATTTTTTTTGTTGAAAAAATGATGTATTCCGAGATTAATTTTATGGGTTCTGTCTGTTTAGATTTTATTCACTATGAAGATGTTATTCACATTTCTCATACATGTGCTTATTAAATGTACAATGTACGAGTGTTAATATCCATGTTTGAATCCAAATGCAACATCCACCATCGTCCTCGTCACCATTATGTTGTTTGAAATGTCAAAGTTTAAAATCATCATCGAAGAATATTGATCATTTATCATCATGTGACATATGTTGGAGTTACTTGTTAAATAATTCAAATATTAACAATCTAAATATTTCACATATATTTACTTTATTAAGAACGTGGAATGACAATATTAAACAATATTTTGGTAATTTAATTCTATTGGTACGATTTCTCTTTTACTGTAGCAAGAAAATATTGACGGCTTGTGATTTTATTTAAGGCGCTTGAAAAAGGTGCAAATGTAAATGATTATGATTTATTATCGGGTATGAACTTATTGATGTTTGCATGCAAATTTGGTGCGTCAAAATTACAAAATGAATATAAAGCAGCTCGTATAGTCGATATTTTAATTGAAAAAGGTATATAAAAATATTAAGCATCGTTTTTGATATAATCGCCTTTTTCTTTAGGTGCCAACATATCTGCTGTTTGTCTATGGTGTAACATGAATTGTCTTCATATCATCTCGTTTTTTGATTGTCCTGTTGTTTGTCAACAACTACTTCAATATCCTGAAACACAGTCAAGTAAGATAAATTGTTTCACTAGTTAATAAATATTCTATCTTGTTTTGTTCTTTAGTTATAAATAGTCCTTGTCCGATATTTCATAATGGATCTGCATTGCATATTGCATGTTTATTCTTATCGGTCAAGATAGTAAAAATGTTGTTAATGGCTGAAGCTGATAAAACAAAATTAGACGATGTGAACCGTACACCATTTGGTATAAAAAAAAAAGAATATTAAGTGTAATGACATTATTTGCGATTTCTATTCATTCAGATTGTATACCTAATGATAATAGTTTGACAAATATAAACGATAAAAGTTTAGCCAGTAAAATACGTCGTATCTTACTCAATTATGAGAATGTAGAACTTTGTCAACTTGACAACCATCATTCGTTTATTAGCCAAGATCAATGTTTAACGTCACCATCACCATCACCACCAGTAAACGTAACAACAACGTTGACAAATAATTTCAATATTGGAGATCGTGTGTCAATCAGAAACGGAAGGGTAATCGATAGTCTTCCATTTTTCTATTTAATGCGACATAAAAGTACATCAATTAACTCTTTTTCCTAATTTTCAAAGGATACAATGGATGTCGGTATAATTAGATATTTTGGCAGTGTTCAATTTGGATCGGGATTATGGTATGGCATCGAATTGTCTCAACCAAATGGAAAACATGACGGTTCCGTTGGAGGTGTAAGATATTTCGGTTGTGATCCAAATAAAGGTAAATGGGTCAATATTTGATTGCACAGACTTTCTTATTTTTTTTATATTGAATTTTAGGGACATTTGTTCATCAGTCATCTTTAAGAAAGGTTGATAATCAATTAATTTCTTCGTCAATGTCAATTTCACCTGTTCGTGAAAGAAGATTTCGTCCCATTAATTTTCCAACTGTTGATACATTAAATGTGCGAAGCAAGGTTGATTCAGGTATGTAATGATGTCATTTTAGTATTATCTACTTTAACAATTCCTTTTTTTTTCTTAGGTTTAAGACGTCAAACTTCAGACGAAAAAGAAGAGTTTCAAGTTAACGACCGTATTCGCTTAACAAAAAATCGTACAGGTACCATTCGATATATTGGTGAAACCTCATTAGGACCAGGTAAAGCGTTAGAAACTGAAATGTAAATGAAAGAATCTATTCTCATTCAATTGCTTGAAGGTACGTGGTACGGTATTGAACTTGATCAAGCAAACGGCCTTCATGATGGGTGTTTATTTGATGATGTGAGATATTTTACATGTCGACCAAATCACGGTGTGTTCGTACGGGCAAATTTCGTGAAAAAGTAACAAATTGAAAAAATTTTGTAGCTAATTGTTAATCAGTTTTTTCATCATTTATAGGTTAGACCATAGATATGAAAAATCAAAATCTAATCGTCTAACCCATTCGCTATCGAATTCGTTAGATAGAGAACAATCAAAAATAAGAACAAAAACATTTTCTGGACACAACACTGACACGAGTAAAAAGTTACTTCTATTTATGGTAAAAATCCCAAATTTTGTTTTCCTTACATTTTAGTGATATCATCAAGTATCATTGATGATGATTTGTTTAAGTTATCGATTACTGAGTAAGTATATTGAAAGATATGTCACTGTTTCATACATCCGAACGTAGTTCTTTTCTAATTTAGTGATCCCTTCTCTGACAATAAGACCTTTTATGATATTGGCCAAACTGTTTATTGCCATAATAAGCAGGGTAATTAAAAATTTTTTGGAAATCAGCTCTTACCTTTTCTTAGTATATGAGAGAGAGAGAGAAGAGTGAAAATTAATTAGCGAATTAATATTTTAAATTTCTTTCCATTTTTTAGCCATAATTCGTTACATTGGTTCAACATCATTTGCCGATGGAGTATGGATTGGTATTGAATACTGTTTTGAAGCTATTGGTAAAAATAATGGTTCCGTTAATGGAAAAACCTATTTTAGTTGTAAACCAAATTATGGCTTGTTTGTCAGACCAAATAAATTAACATCAACTAAACAGAAACAATAATCGTATTAGACAAATCTCGATGATATTAAACGAAGTAACTGTACTCGACATATAAATATATATGCATTTTCTCAAAAAGTTTCTTATTCATTATTAAATGAATAAAACAAAAGAAACTCACTGCTCATATATCCCACCAGACTTTTTACATTTATTACTACTGTACATGGCAAAAACTCAGGAATATCTCAAAATTTTTTTAGTTTGCAATAAACTGTGATATATTTCATCAGTATTATTTTATTTCATACGATTTTTTTATATATTTCTTCTCTCATTTATTCCCAAGTAACACTATTTTCAAAATTGTTTTAATTAGCTCATTTATTTGTCATTCTCTTTATTAAAAATATGCTTAACTGTGATGTTTCATTTAACGTATTCTAGTTTTATATTAGTATTGTAGTAGATTCATCAAAATTTTTCTTATAAATATGAATCTTTTCATCTGTATTTAATATAAAATAAATCAAATAATTGTTTCTATCAAGTTTAAATATCACGTTTTGTGTGTGCTTTTCAATCAAACTTTTCTTCTTTAACATTTTTGTCATGAATTATTCTAGATAATGACATCGTCCGAAATAGAACGAGAAAACTTTTCTAAGGAAACAACTAATATTGTCAATAAAACATTTTCATCTATTAAATTCGTATGTAATGCATCTCTTTCATTTGACAGTAATTATTAAACAGTTTTGTTGTTAACTAGGACAAGAATTTGCGAAGTGGAACACAAATACAACAACCATTTTATAGTAAAATTCATACGGTGGATACTCGTTACAATCTATTTGATCAATTTGATTCAATTATTCAAAATATAAAAGATATCCATGTCGAATGTGGTGAAATAATTGAATTTGCAAAAAATAGTGAGTATTCACTCTTTTATCAATGAATGATTAAAAGATTTATATGGTTTTTTTTCTTCTGCAGATTTACTTTTATTAGAGAATATTATCTGGTTAATAAAATCTCAGACAAGTGACATTCAGAAGGCCTTAATAACACAATTATTACAATTTTGTACGTATTCATCACTAACAACCCGACCAGTTATTTGAGGGGTGCGACAAGTACTCAAAAACAGATCCTCGCCGAGGGTTCGAGCTCTCGGAAAATGATACTTCAGACCCTCGATATAAGCTTTCGAGGGATATTGATTTCGAGCCCTCGGATTTTAGATAGGTAGCGAGCCCTCGAGAAAAATTTCGAACTGTCGAACAGAGATGTTCGGTACTTCCGAGTTCTCGCTCGCCCGAAGGTGCGACGAAGGCTCAGAAGTCCCGAACATCTTTGTTCGACAGTTCGAAATTTTTTTCGAGGGCTCATTACCTATCTAAAATCCGAGGATTTGAGCCCTCAGTGAGGGCCTGTTTTCGAGTAGTTGTCGCTCCCCTCGAACGACTTTTTTCATCTGCATGGGAATAGAACTTGATTCTTTTATATGCGTTATTTTTAGGCTGTTGTCATACAAATAGTGAAATACGCTTTATGACTGAAAATCTTCTAAAATACCTACACGATGATGTAAGAGTATTAGTCCACTTTGAATTCAAATCGATTTCTCCTGTGTATTTTTTTTCAGATTACGATCTGGCCATTATCGATGAAGTTTATATTTGGAGCATTACATAGTGCAGGTAGACGAGTGATCAACTTATTGAAGTTAATTTAATGAATGGTTATATTGAAGGTGTAAATGGAGAAAAACTTTATGATTTATTAAACATCGTGCAGTTAACTAATTTCGACACAGAGTAAATATGTTCCTTCTAATTAATAATGTATATTTCAACTATTTTTCGTTTGTTACAGTTTATTATTGAAAAACTGTTTAATTCCCACAACAAGTAAAGCATCCATAAACGATATTTTATTAACAATTAAACGTGTGTATCGAATTATACTAGCCGTATCGTATTTTACAACAGAAAAGTAAGAAAGACTAGTTAAAAATGATTTTAATATGTTTATTGTTCTAATTTGTAGAGGCAATAGATTGTCTGATGATGAAAATCTAACATTATTTGTCATTGGACATTATTTAATGCTTGATAAACGTTTTATTGATATTAATATTATCGAATATGGACGAAGACTTATGGCTAATTCATTATTGTATTTAACACCAGCTTATTGGGCTGAAAAAGTAATTAATTAGATTTCTTAATATAGTGTCAAAAATTATCATATCTCTTTCCCTATTCTCAATTTAAAAAGTATAAAATAGTTTAAATACAATAATCAACAGTTTAATTTATTTTTTATTCTTAGCGTAATTTGATAATCTCATGTATGCTCGGTTCAACCAACCATATGTGTCTTATTGAATCATTATTGAAAACAACTGATCGTACAATTTGGTTAAGATCACAAATTGCTTTTCTTCAGTTGAAACATCTAGTCAAATTAGAAAGTAATGATAAGAGAAACGAAGTATGTTAAATCACCTTATATATGTCACAAAAATTCAAAATATTATTTTCGTTTTAGATAACAATTTTGGAAAATATTATCGAAAATAAATTGAATCTAAAATTATTCGATAAAGAAATTGATTTTATTGATGCCATACGTTTAATATCAGAAATAGTCGATAGTTATCCATTTGAACAAAAAATGGTAAATTTCAATTGGCGTCAAAACGAAATATTTTTGTTTTATTTTATTTTTCTAGACATTTCTTTGTGAATTACATGAAAAACTCGTTCCATATACTGCAAAAACACTTGAAAAAATGATGGAGGATCAGGTTCGTCTTTTTTTAATTAGTCTTTGTATTTCTTAAAAATCATATCTTTATTATCTATTATTCTCTAGCATCATTTATTAATATTTGATTATTGTAAAATGTGGGAAACAATGTTAAATCCTGTATTGACAAAAGACGATTATTTTTTACTTGTTGATAAACGGTATGTCATTTATTAATGTCTCTGGTATGTTTTATGTCTTTCTCTTTTCTTCATTTTTAGAGATAATACTACAACAAGTGTGCTTGATAACAATCAAAATTTCACAAGCTCTTAATATTTTTTATCAATGTATAACATTATTTTTGTATATATGTTACTTATTGTCAAATAGATTAATTGTTTTTATGTTATTGAAAAAAAATAAACTTAAATTGTTATTTACAATTAGTTCCTGTACAAGAAATACAAATTTGCAACATATTGTTCTTTTTGATCTATAGTTGTCATTAACTCATACTGCTTCTTTGTTGAAGAAAATATTTATTTATGATATCAAATGGTACTATCAAAACATCCATAAAACATAAATCGCTTGGTGATAGTATAGAAGATATAGATATAAATGATAATAGACGTATATTGATCATACTATGGCGCGTATTATCACATTTAAAAATAATGTGTATTTTCAAGTTGATGATTTTTTCAATAATTTTCTCGATATTAATCTATGGTGCGAAAATCTTGGTACAAGATGTTTGTTCATTTTACGAACGCTTATGAGCAAAGTTGAAGAGCCAAAAGCAGTCAATTAGAATCAGAATTTTGTGCTCTTTCCGAATATATGTTCAGATTTTCTTTCTGACTTAATGTTGATTAACTGTGTGCAAATGTTTGAAAGGATCAAAACTGAACTCTGTACGGAAAATTTGTGGTCTACTTTTGGTCTATGTTTTTATTTTCATTAAAACTTACTTAACTCAACACATGGAACATCCTTTAAAAAAACAGTTTTGTAGAGCAAAATTTTTGCTATAAAGTTACTCTATCTACGTTTCTTTTTCTCTGGCGAAAATGGTTCAAATTTAGTCATTATAAAAGGGAAAGTTTTGAAAAATCGATTTTTCGACAGAATCCCGTTTTACGTAGAAAGTAGCTCTCAGAAAAACTTTTATAATTTTTGATTTTCTTGAGTTGTAAGCTACTGCAATACCACATTTTGTAGAGAATTAAACGCTCTACAATAATACTGAGTGCGAACTGCCTTGAAATACATTCAGCACAAGCTACAGATTATGCAAAAACTCCTGTTTTTCTCTGTACAGACCTCATTTTTGGCCCTTTCAAACATTTGCACACAGTTAATCAACATTAAGTCAGAAAGAAAATCTGAACATATATTCGGAAAGAGCACAAAATTCTCCAACTTTGCTAATAAGCGTTCGTAGAATGAACAAACATCTTGTACCAAGACTTTCGCGCCATAGGTTACCAGTAGTGTTCGCCATAATGAACATGTAGTTTTTGCTGATATAACAGCAGTTAAAGAATTAGAAAACGATTAGAGAGATTTATTACAAAAATTTCGTGCTAAAATTTTTTACTTGTATTTAGTAATTTGTTTTCTAATATTTTAAACATAAATCGATGAGCTTCGTTCTTTTTTGATAGAACTGCAATTTACATGTAGAAAGATGGATACTAATCGAGAATAACAAAAACAGTTAGCAAAATTACATTGTTAGTTAAAGATTTATGAAATATTAAGTAAAATAATTTTTCATCGATAGAGAAAATTGATAAAAAAAATATCGTGATTGTTTTCTATTGTAGCATTGAATCCGATGGATGTCAGAAAAAAGCAAATGAAAATATGAACTGTTTAATGAGAAAGGTATATGATACACCAACTATTACGATAATATTTTCAATTATTATTATATTTATTTTAGTTACAAAAACTAACGGTTGAAATGTCTCCTTTTTAAAAAATCTAATAACAAGTTTTGAATAGATCTCATTTAACATAGTTAACGGTTTATTCATCAGCTGCACAATCCTAAAATCGAATTTTTTACACCGTCACTGAAAGTTAGTTCCTTAATTAAATGTTGTATGCAGAGAAAAATTACAATTCGACTACCCGCAAATACCTATCGATCATTTACATCAAGAGTCAAATGTATAAAAAAAAATAGATAAAGTTATTTTGTTTTTATGAAAAATCAGCGTCAAACATCAGCACATCAGCTGAGGTTTATACGACGAACGAACAAGACGTGTAGAAAACGATAAATTCAAATTTTAGAACGTCTTGTAAAGGTTTTTAAAAGAGGGATATTCTATTATTTTTCTATAATTCTTTTATGCTTTTAAAATGGCAACTACTTTTTTGCTAAGTAGTTTTTTATTAAATGCTTAAAGTTAATTTTTGTTCATTCCTGCTTTAGTAAGCTATATTTTTGTGTGCCCAGGGGCGGTTGCGGGGGAGGTGTGTGGAGAACATGAGAGTGAGCCACTAAACCACATTTCTGCAAAAAATATAATTATTTTTAATAAATTACTTAGAAAAAAATAACCTTTTACTTAGCATTTAAATGGGAGCCTTTTGAAATAGATCAGTCAGTATTGAGTAATCCAACAAGCAACGCTATGTCGAAACGAAAACTGAAATGAAAAAAGTTACAATAGATACGCGAGTATCGATGGACTCACCGAGTGCAATTAGGCCCGTAATCATACTAATACCATGTTTAACAGAAAAACTAACTGTTTATATATTATGTCATCAAAAGAAAAAGTAGAATATAAGTCTGACAACTGAAAAACCGATTTCAATTTATAGAACTGACGAATGAGCCTCTTAAACTTAGTGGCTTGTCTATTATAGAAGCCTTTCAAATACATGTATACGAAACTTATGACGGATACAGAGACATTAAGACCGAATCGTTTAGTATACAAAGAAGATATTGACGACAATATTCGTATACATTGGGCTACTAATTTCCACAAAATTAAACTTAGCGGATAAACTGAATTTAAGATAAATTTTCACTCTAATACCTTAATCAAAACATGGACTTACTAGTTACAGAATTATCTCTAAATTTTCTCGTGCTTTTTAACGAGATCTATATTTATATCCGGTGTTTGATGTTAAAAAATAACAACATCTATGAATTATGTAGAAAACTGTTCAAACGACCGCATTGACATCACGAGACGTACACCTGTTTACCTGTGGTCTTACCTTTATCATAGCCAACATAGAAGTTATGTTTTTTTAGAAAATTTATTCTATCAAAATAGAACGTTGTGTCTCTATCCTAAACAAATTTGAATTAATATGACAACAATTCAGTTCAAATTTGCACAAAGAAGAATGATGATGAAACTTCGTATCATCGTATAACTAAAACGTACAAATATCACAATGAATATACTTTTGACAATAGCAAGTAGTGAAAATTTTGCTAGTGCTAAACAAATCGTTTGTAGAAAAAGAAAGATAATAATCGGTAATGTATAGAAACTCCGGGCGAGTTGTGGTAATTTATACCATGCGTACAATGGTAACTGAAGAATGAATAATAATTCCAACCAATTATCAACATACCATAATTGTAATAGACAATACATTGGAATAGATAAACAAATATAAGCAAACATTATATTTCCTATAAAACCAAATTTAAATGCTATAGCAAATACTATTCGATATAATTTTAATAGTAGAATAAGTGCGAATGTTGTCGCTGTTCCACGAGAATTTAAATGTTCAATAATAAGTGTTCGTATCCAATTTGTTATTGGTGATAAAAAACTAATTGTAATCAAAAAACCTGAGGCGATCATTTTTGTTGGAAATGAGAGTGTAAGGAGAATATAATTGATCGTATAATTCATTGACATTTTAGGATCTTTTATAAATGTTAAACAACCGGTAACAAAATTGAGTGTCCAACACATAAATGGTATAACGAGCCCGATTAAACAGCATATAATTAACAATGTTAAAAATAGTCGTGTATTCTTTTGACGAGATAAAAATTTTCGTTTACCGTGTAAAATGATCAAATAAATAAATAGAAGAAGAAATATGATTGTGATAATTCCCGAATAATTCCACACATTACTCTCGTTGCAAAATAAATCCCACACAGCTATGTTTGTTTTTGCCTCGCTCATCGGTGATCTAAATTAGACAAATAACAATAAAAACAAACAAATTATATGGGAACATCGACAGACAACATTCTAAATTAACTTCGATCTTTTACTTTATTAAACTTCAGATTTGTAACATGTAACTGTGTAGTACTGTTAAGGATGAGTGCTAACAAGAAGAAGCACGAGTGGAAAGGGCAAAAGAAATTTCCGAAAAAATTATATGTAGAAAGGTGATAAGAACCAAAACAAAAGCATGTGAGGGCATACTGATCGGTACGAGTTCGGTAGTGGTACACATCAATCTATTACAGGTGACACAATATTTCATGTACAGTCGTGCGTATGATCAATGCCGAATTGATTTGTGTCCTTAGAGTATTAGATTTTTTTTTAGAATCCTCTCATCATAAATGGAAGCGATCAGAAATCCTCTTGGAAGGTCAACAGGTCAACCGGATCAATATTGTTTTTGCCAACCTGTTATTTATCGATCTAAGACAGTTTTGTGTAAATACATTATGAGTTTCTCGTTTTTCAAGGCAAGTTTTTGTAGGGAAATGTTTTCGAATATGTTTTGAAGGTTTTATGCGTAGAGCTTAAAAATTTTCTTTTTTTATATACTTCAGAAGTATCAACACGATCTTCGCCCTCCATTTACAACCTTAGATAGATCTGTGTTAGGATTAATTCTAATACACATAGTTAAAATATAGAGAGATTTACTTCTGTAGTAGATGTACTATACGTTCTTTCAACTGCTACTCTTCTTTTTTCACAGAAGCTATACATATGCGTTGAGAAAGAAAAGCTGAGAAAGTTGACACAATAATGATAATAATGATATTCTTTCCTCACTATATCGGTGGAATTTAGAGAGAAGATAAAAGTATAATGATCATATAGTATAAAAAATTTTCTTTTTCATAATATAAGTCAATGAAATTCTATCCTTTTTTGGAAAAAATTCAGAATCTTTGACCGAGTTGACCTGTCATCGATATTAGTTCTAACTAGGGCTTTTATTTAAATATCATTTTTCTAAATTAGGTACTACCATGCATCTATTCTTTTCATTCCTATACAACTAGAACAAGTATCTAGACGCCTGCCAGAGATATGATGCGACAAAAAACAAAAACAGCTAAATAACTTCATCAAGGAAGAACAGTTTAAATAAATATCTCTTTCGTGTTTAAGAAATGATGAAAGATGGAAACATCCATGGTACGATCGTTGAAATATTCTGTCATATCTGCGCGTCTAAGCACTCAAAAACTTTATCTTCACACAGCAAGTTCATGCTCAGAACATCTATCAAGAAAATAAATTAAATGCAAATCAATACTATACAATCGTCTGAAAAAAGCTTTATCATATAATTTCAGCAGTGTAATTTTCAAAATTTAATAAAAAAGCCAAACTGTTTAATTCGTCAGATATCAACGAATTTTAAGTAAATGATTATAAACAGAAATTAGTGAGCAATATTTTTAAAAACATTATTTATCATAAAAATTTGTTAATTACAGAAATTACATGGTGGATTAATATTGACATATTATAACGAACATTCATCGAAACATAATTTCAACCATATTTATTATATGTAAGTTTCATTATATTTGTTTCTAATGTGATATTGCATGGTTGAATCTGGAATGTTCAATAGGGATGCGGTCGATGTTTATATAATTCAAAGTGTGTTTAGATATCACTGTTCATTGACTTCTTTACCATATTTTGTGAAGTTGTAGTGTCAATCCGAGTCTTCATTGTAGAATATATAATAACGGACAAAACGTAGAGAAAAGAATTTTAATGTATTTGGAGCTGGTAATAAGGTAGTAATGCGCATTGCTTGTAATATTGCACTTGGAAGATTTGGATGAAAGAAACCAGAGTCAATCATATTTTAAGATAATTAACACAATCCATTTAAGTATCAGTTTTTCTCGAAACAGTGTTTTAAGGTCAAAGCATATTTTGATTCGATCATCATATACAAGATACATCAAACCGAATATCATTTGAAGGCTTTCTGTTCTGGATACTCTACATCATTATTAGACCATTTCCATCCTACACAAATCACTTTAAGTACAAAATCTTTCAGTTCTTTTTAACACTATATTCCACAACAAGGTGTTACTCATGACTCTAGATGTCAACTCCACTTTGAGACAAACTATTGTCAGACTTTATCACTCTTGAAAAGAGAAGTTGTTCTGAAACTAGCTCGTAGAGCGTTTCATATCGTTGGCTTCACTAATTCAAAGTATTTCCAAAACGTCACATTTTCTCGAAATAGAAATGGACACAAAATGATCAATAATTCTCTACGCTATCTTCACTAACGTTTCGTAAGCTTTTAAATAAAAGAAGGACTTTTTTTTATTAACCTGTGTACAAAACAAATAAAAAATAACACTCAAAGTTTTTGTCAAACACCGATACTCTGATATTGCTGATAGGCTTTTTGATGATTTAATTTTAACAAAAAACCGAGTTGTCGACCTGGTCCACACTCATATGTATATGGAAATGATTCATTTTTTGATCGCTGATATATTTTATGAATAATTTGCTCCCAAAGAACACTTTTTGTTAATTGTCGGCTAAGATCACGTTTGATGCTTATAACATCTTTTGAGTGTGCTTTTCCGCTTATGTTTGACATAACTTGAATTATGGGTGGTTTCATATTAATTTTATCTAATACATTAATTAATTTTAGTTTAGCTGATTGCATTAACGGTGTATGAAATGCACCGCTAACCGGTAAATATTTAATACGACGAATATTGAACTCTTTGTAATTGTGAGCAATAAATTGTAATGCCTAAATAAATGCAAAAAGAAATATATTTACTCTAAAATATTTGTTAGTCGTTCTTACTTCTTTATGTCCAGCCAGTACTTTACATTCTCCATATAGGTGATTTGCCACTTGAACAACGGGTTCATCAATTTTCATATATTTCTGACACCATTCTCTTGCTGCCTCCATTGCCAGTCCTAGTTTTGTTTCATGACCAATAAATACTGACATCATACCGGAATTAACTTCATTTGATGCTGTCTGCATGGCTTCAGCACGTGCTTTTATTAAGCGAAGACCTGTAACAACAAAAAATATTTTCAGACACTTTTATTATTTTATCTGATTAACTATTACATACCATCTTCGTACGATAAACAACCGCCAAATGTTAGCGCTGTTATCTCACCGACACTAAATCCGGCTGTCACTACGCAATTTTCCACAGCCTAAAGTGAGATTTTGTGCAATGAATGATATACATTAACCAACAAATGGTATGGTACCTGTTGATTTTCACTTTTTAATCTTTGCACTGCAGCTAATGATGTGACATAGATAGCTGGTTGAGCATATATTGTTTGATCTAAATCTTCTTTTGGACCCTCAGTACATTTTTTATACAAATCATAGCCTAATATACTATTGGCGATATTAAACATTTCTTTAACACTTGGATAATCCACAACTAATTTTCCCATGCCAACAAATTGTGTACCCTGACCAGGAAATAGGAGAACAGATGTTGTAGATGGATCTATATTTGGTCTGATCACTCTATCAGTATCATCCATATCTTGTTGTTGCTCTTCATTCAATTCTTGTTTGTTCGAAGATATTCCAAAATTATCAACAAAATCATCAGAAATTTCCTTTCTATTTGAAAATAACTTTTTTTGTTTTTCAAGTCTTGCAAATTGCTCTTGAACAGGTGATTCATCAATATTTTCGGTCGATTCAAAATCTTCATAACTTTCATTTTTGTCGTAACGTTGTGAATGACGGGCACTACGTGTCAGTAAAACTGATGAGCAATGAAATGAACGAACGATTGATACCGATGTTGGTGAAAATAATAAAATGGGACGAAGTTTTAATAGACACTTCAAACAGACAGTGTATGTGTGTGAAAGCATCTAAAAAAATACGAGTCAAATAAATAGGATCAATTATTCTAATCCAAACTTATGAGACGAAAACATGCGTATAAAACAGAATTTAATGTTTATGATCTCTAATAGTTTAATTATAAGAAAAATTGAACTTGAAACATCTGTATCTCATGACTAAAAAATAAGATCTTTTTATCAAGGAAGACCAATACATTCTTGGCAAACATTAGTAAAACCATCGTTCTTTTACTCATCAAAATTTGAACTTTTAAAACGGAATTATTTTTTCTTCCGTCTGAAATCTTGGTAATCTCCGTATTTTTCTTTTCCCAAGATAAATATGGTACAAAACGTTAAGAAAATCCTTCGCTTCATAGACCTATACTCAGTTCATTCTTACATAACATACATTTCAAAAAAAGCTCGTAGTTATCTGTTTCAAAGGTGCACTGAAAATTTGGTTAAAAACTTTTTTTATTATAAATTTAACATATAACTATTAGTATATAAAATCCATGTAAAAAACTATACGAAATAGCATAAAAAATGAGTAAAAAATAATTGAAACGTATCTTTCAAGAGTACGATGATCACAAATCATTCAGATAATTGTGCCTATTACTCGGTTTACTGTTTAAAGTAAAAATGGTTTGAAGATACAAGTATTCTTTTTAATTAATAGAGTGAAATAACTCTCAGTAGAATGTGTATCTGACTTGTCGGAGAAAATAATTGATAAATCTAATTATTGCATATCAGTTCTTAAAAATCAACAATTTTTATATGAACAAATATTGTTCCTCTAATGTAGTCTCCATCTTTTGATTGTAATTTAATATGTCTATAACCTAATTGCAATGACTGAAAACGTAAACAGTATTGACCAATAAAATCAGATCGACTATATTTATCTTGATCTTTAACAACAAATTTAACTAAACATAATTCTGGACAATAGACATCGAACGACATTTTATAGTCCCAAATTGGATTTAAGCCATTATTTTTCACCTACGTAAATAAAAACACAGTTCTATAAGAAGCCTTGCACATCTCACAGCTAAGTAAGTTTTGAAGCTCTTAGTGCACGAACGACAAGCTATAATAAGAATTTTTTTTGTTATCTATATCCTCACCAATGGTGTACGTTCGTCATGACAATCACAGTCTAGTCCATAAATATAAACTCTCACAAATGGATCAATAATGTCTTTGTCTTCGATTGACTTCTCTTTAGGTAGATGCTGACCACTTATAATCCGGATGGTTAACTTTTTTCCTTTACTAAAAGATCGATCTTTTGGATCAAAAGTTGGTTTTATTGTTTCTGTTTCATCTGCAGTTGGTAAAAGGATCGAAGGCTTTAATAAATAACCACATGCACAATTATCGCGAAAAAAACCATAATGCAATGACATAGATTCATCATCTGCTTGAAAATTGAGAGCAACCATCTGCGCACCATATAACCAGAATAATACAGGATGTAGATTACTAGAATCTTGACGGTAGGACGATGGATAAATTCGTACAATTTGTCTTTCAGTTAATCGTATTAAATCTGAACTATCAGAAGAATATTTGATAAATTCAGTTGCTTTTGATTCTTTAAATGATATCGAATGATAACAATGTTCTAAAGCAAACGAAAACAACGTTATACGCAATGACCAGAGATCTTCGCTGGCAGTGGGAAGGGGGTTCTGATTGTTTTTAGTCAGCATGGGTAGATTTTTCTGGCAGATAGTCGTTCTAAAAAAGTCGATAGACAGTTCTTTTAAGCAAGTGAAACATTTGTGTGTATACACCAATATTTGGCGAACAAGGTGAATTTAAATGACCGTCTGCCAGTTATTTCGATAGGCAGCTTATTGGCTTGTGGGTATCTTAAATCAGCTTCTCATAACCGTTGTTATTCTCTTACAGTCTGTCAGGTCAAATATTTGCAAGATAATTGCGATATTTGTTGTACTCATAAAAAAGTTCGACAAATTTTTGGCAGTACAAAATTTGAAAAGTCTAGAGAACAGGTTCAAAGTTTAGAGTGAGATTTCTCACTTTCTCATCCTAATCGGAAACCTTGTTCATCTTCAAGTTTTATTTAACGAGATTAACTTACGAGTCGATATTGAATGTAATATATCTGTAAAGGAGACTATTTGTGAGTAGATAACCAACTTGGCGAACTCTGGATGGATATGCTAATAGAAAAAAATTTAATAAAATAAGATAAAATCAAGTGCTCGAGATCTTTTTCTTACTTTCGGCGTGAGAGACGTTTCATCATTACTGTTATTTATCTTCGGATCAGCTATAGTCTTTCCTTTAGGAGAACGACGACTCTTGAAAAAAAAAGATTAATCCACACGATTAACACCACATTTCTCTGACTTACTCGAATAAGTATCTTGTATTTCAAATTTTCCGGGGATGGTAATACAGACAAATCATTTATTGGTTCTGTTAATAAGTATTCTAAACAAAAATGAAGAGAAAGATAACTGATAATAATAACACTTATGAACATTTACCTTTTAGTATAATTTTTAATAATACAGCCAGCACTTCTTGTTGTTCATAAGAACAATGATTCTCTATGTTCAAAAATAATGGATAACTAAAACAGAAAAAACACGATATTACAACGATAAAATGAAATAAAGTTGCATCAAGATACATACGGTGAGTATACAAAAGCATTGTCTTTTATTGCAATGAGAATATCTTCAAATTCAACAGGTTTTGTAAATGTTTTTCCATGATATACAATCGGTTTATGGTTGTCCCCATCGTAGCAATCAACTTTTAAACGAAGAAAAATATCATAGTTAATAATAAACTTAATAATCATGGCAAAATTTCTTACTTTCTACCGATCTACAACCCGATCTCAATGCGCGAACATATGTTTCAGGAGTACACTCTCCGTATACTTGACTATCGCTAATGTATCTGTCAAAAAAGATAATAAATATGGAAAAAGTTTTTATTAGTCTCATGTTTGTTCGACTTACGTATTATGACTTGTGGCAATAAAATAATCAGATAATGGTCGCGTCATATCATGATAAACTTCATTCGCATGATGTGGATTCATGATACAAAATTCATCATGAAGAAGCATTAAGCGTAAACCATCGATACCCATCTCTTCACATTGTTTTCCTTCGATTGATGGTTCAAATCGCTTAATTAGTTTTGAGCAATCATCAATTGATATTGTTTTCATATGTTGTTCATTTTGTAAAAAGTCTTTCAATTGTTCGATCGTCAAAAAGTTGTTTATTTCTTTATCATTTCTGTTTTCTTGTCGTTGTTTTTTGGGACTTTTTTTTCTACTTTGCTTAAAATCTGATGATTGTCCTTCTGGTAAAATAGTTTCAGTGAGTATTGGCAGTTTACTCAAAATATTATAATTCGCTATTTCTTTATGTTTTTTATCAGTACCATTATATCTAAATGAATAAATTTAAATAATCATCTTGATATAGAAAATTATGTCTCCAAGTCAATAAAAATATTTTTGTAACAGTTATTATTATATAACACGAACAAAACTTACTGACAAATAATTTTTAATAATTCTGGCCTATTTGTTATTAGTTTGTAGAATAAAATAAATTCTTCACGATCTAAATGTGTTATTTCGTGGAATGTTTCCGTTTTTGTATTGGCCAAATTAAAATAATAATCAATGTCATCATTTGGTAGTACGATATTTAAGATGTGCAATAGTCGGCGAATTTCAGAACGATTCAATTGCTTACTACGATGGAGATCAGCTCGGTCGAACAGTTCCCACATCCAGGTATCAGTAATTTCACGATAACTACGCAGATGAAAACGATAACGTTTTATCAAAAATTCTAAACCAGTTAACCATAAATCACGTAATTCTCTTGTGTCAGCTAATAGATCGAGTGATAAACGATTATTGTCATACAATATCGAAAATGCGAGTGCATCCTAGATAAAAAGATAAATTAATAATTAACATTAAACTCAATTCTTTATAGTCACCTGTTTGAAATTGACCACTTTCTTTTTCAAACATTCCTTCCAAACAGTTGTATTGAATCCGATACGAACTTCTTCAATATCTCTGATCAAATCTAAAGAGACCAAAAAATTGAATGCATAAAGAAGAAACGAACTGCGCTTGATTGACATACATGCTCGCTCAGTTTCATTCCGTTTCGATCCAAAATAATCAACAGCATCTTCTGATGTTGTCAAAAAATATATTCTCGAATAACTTCTACCATTTGATTTATATTTAACAAATGTAGTGCGTTTCTTTAAGCTTTGGACAACTGGATTCTTATCTTTTCCGCATTCTTCGCCAACATCTGTTAATCTAAATTCAGAAAAGTTATAAGATAAATACAGCATAACAAAGATAGTTTTATACAGAGTGATAGCTTATAGCAACCGTACTTGCAAAGGTACAATGCACTATACCATTTGGTTTTAAAGCATGGGAAATAGAAACAAGAACACTTCAGGAGAATCGATATAATAGTCCAGAAAGACGATATGAGTTCTCTGGCAGCCTACTTATACCCTATAAATATTAACTAACCACTAGAATGCAAGAGATGCCAGTAATCAAAAATACAGCGAAAGAAAGAAAGATTTATGTAAATAAATAGAAAGTGGAGTATATCTTATCTTACAACCTGATTTTAGATTAACGCTTCACATATATATAGCGAATTAGATGAAACAGATGTCACTTATAGACTGTCTCCATGGGACAATTATACAAACGTCAAGAATCGTCGATTATTTTTTTCTAGAAAACGAACGCGAAGCGAAAAAGTTTTTAGCAATCTTCCTGTTCCAAGATCTAGCTACACCTCTAATACAGAATGAAAAGAGTAAAGAGTTTACTAAACTCCTTAAACCTTATCAATTAACTATACTTAATGGTTTTTTTACTGAGAAACTGATTTTACTGAACTTTTCTGATCGGGTGATAGAAAAATTTACGATCTGGTGACTCAGAAACTCGGTTCAATTCAGTTTCTAAGTAAAAAAAAGGGACAACCTACTACTTAATCAGCAAAACGGTTTTTACCTTTGCCATTGTTTTTCATCCATTATGAGAAATATTTTTAACTACGTAACGTTGTAGATTTTCACATATTCTTCAATTCACAACTTGAAGTATTTAGTAGAATTAAAATAAACCATTTTTTGCTATTACCATTTCATTTTGTTTTATTTGCACAAGAGTAACATAATGTACACCGCTGCTTCTGTTTGCTTGGATATTCCTATGGTTCACATTCTCTTCGATTAAGTAAATAATTCTGATGACTATTTCTACTTCTTCTTACATTCGTTATATTTTATATTTTTTTATTTTCTGTATATTTAATTAATAATAAAAAAAATTATGTAGAGAATAAAACGACACATCAACTATAACGATACAAAAACAATAAAAAAAGAGAATTTTGTCAAGGTATTCCTCAACTATATTTGCTTGATTTCAGGTACTTGTGTCACGCGAAAATAAATTATATAGAAATAAAATTCTTATTAACAATCAAGTAGCAATATGCACGCTAAATACCGTTCACTTGTAACAGTGAGCATACCACAACGTTTTTTGAGGGGATTTCACTTCTCGGATCAGAATAGCAGAAAAATCTTTTGACTTCTCAAGGGATATTCGAAGATCAGAAATGAAGAGTTAGAATCATATTCAAAATCTTATAAAGTGAGCAGATCTGACTACCGAGAAAAGTAGATGTCGTACAATAACGGTTCTGTCTGATACCTTGATGACATATATCTGCTCAATATAGTGAATATATCTTCGGAATGAAAAGGGAATTAGGTCTGGAATATGCAGATAGTTCCTTTCGAAAGATGGACAACATTCTTTGAAGATATACAAATTTAACAAAGTTTTTAAACACTATTACCCAATTTCAATGCAAAAAATTTTATACGTTGGATCAAAATGAATAGGTTATCATTTAACTAAACAAAATGGATCTTCATGCTTTGAACTAAGTATGCCAATACTCGTTTATTCCACCATTTTTACCGACGACTGGATCGTTCTCAGGTACTTTTACCTACAAAAGAAAAAAATCATCAGTAGGGTAGAAGTTGACATTTTAATAATAACTGATCTTAGAAAAATAAAATATACATTGAAGGATAACATCTAATCATTGCACAATTTCAATCATTATGCAGAATATAAGAAAGAATAGTGACGTTGAGTTTTGCAGTTTGTCTACAAAGATCAAGTTCATCTGTTCGATCCTAGCTCCGTGTAAGAATTGATTTTATGTTTTGATAGTTTAAGTTTCAGAATGATACAATAGAAATTTATCACTGGTTGAAGAATACAGTTTAAACCAACTCATACATTTTTTATATTTTCGATTGCTTTGTCATATTCTTCTTTTTTTCCATAATTCATATCGTACTTTTTACCTAATCAAAATAAACGCTCGGTATATTATTTATGTATAGACAAAACGATTACCATAAGATACCTTTCAAATCATAAGCCCCAACAACACTAAAGTTTTTATTCTCAGTTTCATCATTTAAATTTTTGTGACTAACACCGGCAGGAATGAATACACAGTCACCCGTGTTTAGTTCAATTGTTTTTCCTTGCTCACCCTCACCACCAAGTCTCACTTTTGCATGTCCTGAATAACATCCTAGTACTTACTTCATGAGCTGTAGAATGATAATGATGATAATTAAATATTCCCCATCGCCATCCATGCCCAAAACCATTTGTTTTAAATAATTCCTCCCATTGAGTAGGTGATACTTTTCCATCATTACCAAACACTTGCCGATACACTATAACTGGTAAATAATCATTATTCGGAAAATACTCATTTTTATTTTCTTTAACTGTCAATGTTTCAATTTTAACTGATGACATTGTACGAAATGTTTGTATCAATAATATCTGAAGAATATTGGATAAACGTACTACTCCATTTTTGAGCAGCATGAATTTATAACATTAATCTAAACTGATAAATTCAGTCATATAGATAAAATAGACACTCATGAAGAAACGTGTGTTTTGCAAGCAGAATTGATGATAACTATACTAATCGTTCTACTTAGAAGCAGACTGAAAAAAGTTTACTCTAGAAATTAAATGTAAAAACAAATAACGTCCTTCAGTCAAAAAAGTCTCAGTTTATTTCAACTCTTTGATACGAACATTTTCAGTCTATTATGTTCTGTTTGTAAGATTATTAAACTATTCCGTAATATTGTCTATGTCACTGTTTCTTTTTATTGCCATTATGTTTAAAAACTCCTATCCATTGAACAAAATAATCTTATACTATTTATTATATATAACCATTGAAATACGTTTTAAACAGAGTGATTGAAATATGTTTCAATCGATATGTTCATAATTTTCCATGTTTTAACGATTTTTATGTTCAATAATTTCGTAGCCACGTAATTCGTACTATTTATCGCCAAATTTCAAAAAGAAATGAATAAAGGAAAATATCGATCAAGTCTATTTTGAATTCAATTTACCATCGTGAACAAAGAATAATTCTTCAAACAATTTAGTATAACAATCTGATTTTGATAGATCACATATTAGTGTACAATTGTTCTTCAAGGCTGGCTGAAAGATTGACAGTTATAAATACCAGGAAAATTGAACTTCCATGATCGCTGTTATTTGATGGATGATGTTTACATATGTGAGTAGCATCAATAAAATTTGATAAATGATTTGATGAATAACATTTTTGTATATGTATAGTAAAAATCAATTTTTGATAATATTAATGGTGTACATATGTCCATTTGCATCAGTTGAGTAAGATTGATTATTTACCGATAATTTCAACGATTATAAAATAGAACCCCATAAACGGATATGGTATACATTAAATAGAATTTGACGTGTTTTAGATGAGAGAATTGTTCAATCGTGAACATCAGTTGCTGCAATTGAATCGAAATCTGCGACAGTTTTCACAAGTCACCTACACGAAAAACGAATTAAAATGAGCACATGGACAAGGAATATGTTGAAATATTTTTATTTTCAAATAAGTTGACTAAATGGAGAGCAAACGCATGACAATAATACCGAACAGATAAAAAGAGAATATTTTTTCAACGTCGAATGAGTTCCTAGAAAACCCGTGTTCATTCTCAAATAGAAGCTATCCATGTACCAATAACAGCGATTTACATCTCAAATTTGACACACATTCTTCTCTAATATGATCACGGAGTCTTATATTATCGATATAGAATAAAAGTATCCAATAGAAAAATTTATACACGGCTGAATACGACGGTTAAATTGTTACTTTTCAATTGCTTCTTGTAATACAAAGATTCCACGAAAAAAGTACATCTATTTCATCTAATAAAATGCAGTATTCTTCCACAATCGACTATTCAACTACGTAATATGTGAATGATTTTATATAGGAGAGAAGTTGAAAAGTATGTCTAGAAATCTTCTCTTCTTCATACATTGTCTTAATCCATCAATAAGAATCAACTCTAAATACTCAATTGTATATTGAAAGACGAAATCTTCTGTTTTTATTTTTGTTCTCTTGTTTACATGAAGAAAAATACACAATGAATTTTATTCGTTATAACAAACAATAAGAGAAAATAAGCAGAAAAAATATAATATTGTACCCGGCGAAAACATGACAAAAATAATAGATCGCGAGACAAAAAGGATGATACAAAATAACTTTTTTTTACAAAAAAAAAAAAACATCGACTAACTATCTGTGAAAATTCTTATTTAATTGCTGATAGTAATTGTTGCTTAATATCATTTGGACATGATTGTTGATGATCGTTTCTAAACAAAGAGAAACTTAAATTTTTATGATTACTTTAAAAATATCATTAACTTACGCGTGAATAATAAAAACAGAGAGAATATCTTTTGTTGATTTTGGAAGTTCTTGCGATATATTAGCTAAGTATTTATAAATTTTACTCAAATTCTTAACATGGCGACGTCGACGTATTTGTTCATCCTGAAAATAGACGATGTTATACAAAAAATGAAAGTTCAAAAAATATAAACAAAATTTACTTTCACCAAACCCAATGAGACTAATAACTGGTCTGTAAAATTACGTTCAATACTCGATGATATTGATGATGTAAATAAAACTTTTAAAACATTTTCTAAAAATATAAACTAAACAGATAAGTAAACATTGTTATATTGAAGACAAGCGAAACGCACTGGCTATAAGAGTAAAATCATCGGAGGTTAAATTATCATCGTTCCATAAATCAACAAATAAATCCACTGCACGATTAGCTGATTGTTCATTATTCTGTTATTGAACAGAAAAAATTATCACTAATTAACATGCACAAGAATACATCACATATATTTTACCTGTAAGTACTCTTTAACTTTATCCACATTTTTCATTGTTGACCATGTATTAACTTCGCTCTATTAACAACACATGAGTGTATTTATAGAATACAAATATAACAAATAAACATACTTTCTGAATAGATTTTATCGGTACACAAGCAGATAAACCAAAACTTTCAATCAATTTTGAAACATCATCGGTTTGCTTTTGATTTGATTGAACTGGAGCGAAGTGTAATGGAAATATATTTGGACGAATTGTTTCCAATTGTTGTTCCTGATCGACTTCTTCGTCGTCATCTTCGTCCACATCTTCATAATCATCATCATTTTCATCATAATCTTCTCCATTATCTTCCTCTTCTGAGCCATCATCATCGCTGAAATTGGAAAATAGTCGCGATTAGTCTCGCCATGATTGTCCTGTCAATATTTTACCTCAATGACTGAAGAATATTTTTATTCGATAAATTATTTTTAATTTCTTCAATTCCCTCTTCTCCAAAACAGTTACCTAAAGAAAAACATCACTTTCTATATCAAAATGAAATTTCAAGTTACAATAGAAACATGTATCGGTGTGTATTGATTGTTACCATTTAAATCTAGTACTTTTAATGTTGACATATTTTTAACGGATTTTATTATTTCTAAAGCACCATCAACGTGAATATCGTTATAGCTTAACAGTAGTGACTAGAAATAATAAGATAATAGAACATCTAGCAAACAAATATAAAAGTGCAAAGGTAGATTTACTTCAAGATGTCTATGTGATACAATCGATCGTGCAACAGCAACGGCACCTTTCGTTCGAATTAAAGCTGATGAAAGATTCAATATTTGTAATTTTGGTAATTTTTCAATAGATGATGCTAGTTTAGGCGCTGCCATTGTTATTGTGTTATCATTTAAATCGATAACACGTAAATTTGAATTATTTATAAATGATTCGGCTAAAGCGCCAATTCCAGGTGGTTGAATACCGTTTTGAGGTACACAAATCACCTCTAATGTTCCAAGTATCTTCAAGTAATAAATAAACATTGTTTGGCACAAATAAGAGATAAAAGATATTAACTTACGGTAAAGGCTTTTGCTAATGCTGTTGCACCCTCATTCTCCAGACGATTTCTTCCACATATAAATGTATTCAGTGAAAATGTTTGACCACCCGATTTAATACTATTTCGATGGCAATTGATCAACGCTTCAGCCAACATCTTAACAATGAAAATGGTTTAATTTAAAAACAAGAATTTCAACAATCTTCTTTTATTTACCTTTCCACCCATACTTCCCAATCCGTTATTATTCAATCTCAAGTCTTTCAAACTAAAACAACATGATGAAGATAAAAATCCTTCAAGAGCTTTAACACCAATTGGACCAAAAGCATTATCACTGAGATTAATTTCAACAATATGTGAACCATTTATCCGAAGACCACTCGTTAATGCAACCTACAAAAAACAAACAAATTTAAAGATAGAGAGAGAAGTAGAAAGAGTTTCTCAAAAGTCTTACAAGAGCTGGTGGTACTTCTGTTTTTAATCTACTTGTAAATAAATCATTCCATATTAAACGCTAAAAAAGAAAAATTATTTAATAACAAGTTCTAAATTAAATTTTTACTTTGTTTACTTCAATTTCGGGATGTTTTTCTAACTCGATTCCAATTGCTTTAGCAGCCTCTTCACTGATCGTATTTCCTTCAAGACGTAAAGCAACTAATTTTTGACATTTTCTTATTTCATCACATATTTCTTGAACTAAAATTGTAGACATAAAATTTTATTGAGAAAGCAAAAAACAAATCAAATTTATAGTTACCGTCAGCAGTAGTGTTTCCTTTAAGGCCACGATTTGCAAAGGATAATTCATTTGAAACCGCAGCACTTTTTGATAACTGATCGGTCATTGTATATGATCGTTTATTAATCTAAATAAAATCCAAAACAAATATGTCAATGCAAAAATCCACGAATAAGAAATTTATGAACTGCGCGCGTAATACAAGATGAGTTCAAGTTTCCAAGGCTTGGGATATTTGGTAACTAAAAAGCGGTTGTAAAACAGTCTTATCAGGTACGATTTGATAAAAGAATTTCTTTTGATGATAGAACTTTTTCAAATTTCATACGTGCATAAGATAAAGGAACGAATAAACAATAGAGTATGAAGCGTGAATAGTAAATTTGTCGATCTGTACACGTACAAGAAAATATTATTTGAACTGTTCAAAAATCAAATGAAATTTTGTCTGAGGCTAATGTACGAATAAAACAAAAATGCTGAACGTCATTCTGCGTCCCAGTAGCTTAACTTATAGACACAAATTTCTGTCATCTCATTCAGTTAAAACATAAACATGATTAAGAGAAAAATCGAGTAAAAGTAAGCAATACTGTACTTGAATTTAGTTTACTTTCTTCTCTTCTAGAATTTTGCTTTCTATCCATTCAATTCACCGTTTAAACCAAATCAAAGTGGCGATACTATCAAGCAAATTCCTTAAAGGGATGAAAACTGGTTCATTCTTAAAGTATACCAGTCTCTTTTAGGAAGTGAAAACAAATGAAAAATATGTGCATGATGCAACGGAAAAGACTTATACTATTTGACGAGGCTGATAACTATCAGTCCATCATTACTATTCCGCAAAGAATATACATTTATTTTATAGAGATTAGTATCTTAATGCTAACTGATGTTTGTGAACCATGTACACTCATTAATTGTTTCCGATCTGAATAACTATAAATTTTATCGATTAAAATCTAAGCCATCCAAATAATTCATATTACACTGTCATCGATCGCCGTAATTTTACGTGCAAAAAAGTAGTCATTTTAACTTTTACTATCGTATTTTGAGACCACAACAACAATCCGTTGAGCAATCTCCTCAGATTTTTGTCACTGAAAAACACAAAGAGTATAATCTCATGAAAATTAATCAGAAAAAATCAAAAATTACGAGCGAACGGCTCTATTTTTGGCTGATAATTGCCAAATCAATGAATACAATTTATCCATAGCCATTCAGAGTCTATATTTAGGGGCAGAAGAGTTGGAATAAAACGAAGTATTTTCAGCAGTATTCAGTTGTGTCTTCTAGTTAGGTAATTCTTGTGTGACATGAATGTAAACTCTTTTTTAATTAAATTTTTAATATAAAAAATGGGTCAAGATAAGTGGCCGATAAACGGAGTGACCGACAAATAACACACTAGCGCAGCCATTGATATAGTAGTTGTGCCTCATGGTATTTTCAAGTGAAAATATCCTGAGTTTAGAGCAGTTATGGCAAAACATATCGTTTTTAGCTTTAACGAGCATGAATTCAGCGATCTGAGGTAGAAATGAGCTAAAACAGAGTAGTCTCCGAAATTCGGTTAATGTCTGCTACATGATTCCATGATACAAAAAGAAAATACAGTAGAATAGAGTATAGTACATCAATAAATATTACTGGAAATAAAGTTATATTTTTGTGATTAGTTGTTCAACTCGAATTGACGACGGAACAGCTAAGAACAGATGTTGTTTCTTGATCTAGGAATATACTGCTACTCGTAAATAACACAAACTTCATATCACAGTAACACTGATATTGTCTCACTAATATTGCCCGATATTTTGAACATTGAATCACCAAACAAGAAAACAAAAATATCATACAGCGATTATTCTATAGACCTAAGTGGTCAAATCGACATCTCTCTCTTACAAATAAAAGCGCTTTATAATAAAAAAAAATAATAATAATAAAATAGCAGATTAATCAACCGTATTTATTATGTGAAGATAAGAATCCTTAAACATGTTATTTTTATAACTCTAGAATTTTCAAATCTTTAAAATCGAACGTTTTGGACTTGCTGTGAGATCTGTAATCTCTGTCACAGTTTTCTAGTTCAGTTTTTCACTGCTCTGATGGAAGTCCAGATGCCCAAGAAATCTTTTCTAGATCCATTTCTGAAACCTTGATTTCACCATGTTTTACCCGGTTTTTTCTTCGAGAACACAATGTAATCAGCTTTCCTGGTCGTAGATAGAACCTCTATACTACTAGAAGAATAAATAAAAAAATGAACACATTTTACAGTCATGATAAATTAAAAAAACAAATGAAAAAGGTACAAAATGCAGTCTTTGGGAATCTGAGGGTGCCTTCATTGCACTCGATTTATTTTTCAGTGAATAAATGCAAGTAAAGAAAGAGCTAAATATACTGTACAGGGTGATAGAGAATTCCGAGCGCTATCAGAATATGGGATTATTTTTGTAAAAGTATACCTTTATAAGGAAAATATCTTAAAAAAACGCACTGCAGCTATTTTTTTCCAGGAGGATATATACTTGTATGGTGCTAAGCCGACACTGCACGGTGCGGCAAGAAAAGAAAAAAAACTTATATTAAACTTTCATTGGTTCGTCCACCATCTTGTGGCAGACGTAAAGTAAAGTGGTATACTGATTCAAGTGAGAGCCAATCCGTGAAGACTGGCAAGACTTTGACTTTGTGATAAAGGTACAACTAAGATGTTAATGAAAAAGGTTAGTTACCGAAAAGAGAACATTTCGCATCACTTTCTAGCACGGTGCTAAAAATTGAATTAGATTTATCGGAACCTTAAAAATCAGGAGCCTATTTCTCAAAAGAACTTAACTTAAACAGAGGTCATGCAGTAAAAACCATTCATTGTTTCGCACGATCTTAGGTGAAATGATCATGCCAAAGACATTGCTCTTGCTTGTCGGCGCAAGCTTGGAGCATTGAATCGTGTCTTTGGATTAGCTCCACCTGAAATTCGGCGTCGAATCTATCTTTTTTCTATTCTTCCTAAAATTGACTATTGCTGTGCCTTGTATTATACAAGAAGATGAAAACGAACAGAAAACGAACTATCATACAAGTTGTATGATAGTTCGTTTTCTCTTACTGTTCTTGATTCTGTAAACAAACTTGCTTCTCGTATTATTTCTCGCAATTTTGACTGTCGTTCTTCTAGTTCCCTAATATAATGCTTAATTGAAAATTCTTATTCGCGTTTTAAACACACACAAAAAGCGTTATCAACTACCTTTAACACGAACTCTTTATAGAACTTATTAAGTTTGAGCTGATTTGCTCTATATATCGCTTATAAAATAAACTAGTGTTAGAGTCAAAGAAAATAACATTACTTGGAAGCAACTTTTATCGTCGTTTGCATGGGCTTTCAACCCATTCTCAGAAGTCTTCTCGAGTTCATTAACACATTATAATAACGATATTAAATAAACATTGTAGGTAGTGGCGTACTCACCGGGTGGGTTGATTGGTTTTGTCCACCCACTAAAACTTTTACAGTTCACACTACTCTGCGAAAAATTCTTATATTGCTACCATTTTGAAACAGGACGGAAGCGGATAAAAAAATTTCCTCTTTTATCCGTTTGTTTCTGATTTGTCCGGCAAAAAAACTGCTATTTATAACTACTAGTGACGTAGCCAGGATTTTGCTAGTGGGTGTACATTATCATTATTTATAATCAGAAACATGTGGACTTTCAGAATATATTGTTTAAAAGATTCCAAAGGCTGATTTTCGTTCTGAAAATTTGATTCTAAACCGAAAAAGCTTGAAACTCTTTCTATTACATTTCGTAATTTTTCTGCCACGGTTGAACAAAAACGAATGGCAATGGGAAACTTACATAGAATATACAACTTTGAATGGTCTATCGAATGATATCATTTTGAAGAAAACAAAAATACACGTTTTTCAAAAACCCGATTTTTGATCATAAGGTTTCCTAGAAAATTACGAAATGTAATAGAAAGAGTTTCAAGCTTTTTCTATTTAGAATCAAATTTTCAGAATGAAAATCAGCCTTTGGAACCTTTTAAACAATATATTCTGAAAGTCCACATGTTCCTGATTATATTTAGCTGGTTTATGAGGTTTCCAAATCATATATTAGAATGTTAGTACGACATTAATTCAATTGGGTCATCAACACCATCTGTAAGTAAAACTTAATTTTCGTAGCCAAGACTTCTTTTTCTCGATGCTTGACCTTATATTTGTAATCAGTATCAAATTCTGCATTAGAATGTGTGTTTCAAAAAATTCTGAGGAAAAATTTTTTCGATTATCCAAAGTCATAGGAGCAAAACTTTTTCTAAAAAAATCGAAAGTCGATTCTCGAGTGAATTAAATACGTCATTTTACTTAGAATTTGAATATATGCTAGTCAGAATATAGAATGCTGATTCCGAATATATGATTGTTTCTCAGAAATATTGGGGGATGCAAAATCACGTTATCCGCCTCCGTCCTTTGGGGCAGTGCCCACCCACTAAGAAAATCCTGGCTACGTCACTAATTGTAGGGGATAAAAACAGAGATTTGCACGCTTTTTTTCCAGTGTCAACAACCCAAAAACGTTTCTGAACGCGTCTGTTCCTAGGTAAGGTTTTGTGTTCAGCTGGGACTACCTTTTTATATTTTTTATTGCGTTTGAAGTTAAATGTTGTGGAAATCTTTAAAAGACAACTTCAGTTCTTTTTGTGTGCTTGTAGGAGGCCTTTCGAAATTTTCTGGCAGACATATAAGAATCCACTTGAGAAGAAATATACCCTGCATTCTGAAAGCAGACACATATATTAATCGAAATATGTTTTTATCGCATTTAGCTACTTATGGACTAGACTCTTCTTAAACATTTTTACTGCTTTAGCTTAGCTTTTGTCGATATTATAATTTTGTTTATGGTAGTTTGTTTCAATTTTTTATCAATAAGAAAATGTATGTTAAAAATACAAAATTAATCCTTTGCGAGGACTGCGCGCGTAGTAAGGGCCAGTTCAAGTTTCCAAAGCTTGTACTTTTCTGTAACGGAAAAGCGGTTGAAAAACAAAAATTTATTTAATTCAAAGAAGTCGAGTTTAAAATATTAAAATTAATAACCCTTGTCTCTGTATGATATCCCCTTAAAACGCAAGGAATAACAAATGGACAGTTTATGAATATATAGAGAAACTGCATGTGAAAACAGAACAATTCGATAATGTATTTTTGCAATCGTCTGCGACATTTACCTGGTTTTAAATTCTTATAGGCTGACACACATTTTCGGTTCTAAATGATGAGGTACATTAAGCCAAGAAATGTCGTGAAGATTTAGAATCAATATTGAGACTTTCCAACAGTCGTTTAGCTTAATATCCATGTAACAACTATGACTAAGTTAATCATATGTTTGACCATTTAATAATATATTTTAATATGTTTGTAATTCATCCATTGTTATACCACAATCATAGATATACTCACTTATAGGCTAGTGAATGGTTACAAACTATATCATACAGTTATAAGTTTTTATCGGCGTAAAATTTAGTAATACTTGCCAATAGTAGACATCTCATCAAAGATAAGTTGTCCGTATTCATTTTCGCTTATTTTCTTCAATAATACATAAACATGAACACATCCGGTAAAATATTTATGAGACTTGCTTTCTCTACTACTAAAGAACAGAAAATTAAAAAAGTACTACTAATGCTGAATAATTTATCAAAAAATCCGATGGTATCATATTTCATTTCTCCACTATTGAATATTTTGGTCTTTATCGTGTAATTTACCATCACAGCGTTCACTTCCACTTTTGGCTTTCGACGATATTTCAACACCAGCAACAGTCAGTCTGCCTTCTTTCGTCTCTTTGTTAATTTCCATCAAACGCTGCCAATGTGGACTTGTATGAATTTTTTCTACTGTATCAGGTGAGAGGAAGCCATTTTTCGCATCATTACCATTGAGTACACCCGAATCAATACCACAATTGATATTTGAACCACCATGTTTGCTTAACAAATGAGCACGGTCTCTGTCACAGGGCGTGGAAGTATCAGTCATCGCTTTTTATTAAATTATTATAGAAAAATGAGAAGTGAACAGCAAATAGTTAAGTTACACAAAATAATCTACCAATTGATCAGTATTCAGTCATATATTTGAGGGAATGTGACGTAACGGACTGACTTGAGAGAAAAAAAGTACATCTCGTTTCTAGTCCATGCGTGCAGAAAGTGGACAAAGCGCATGCCTTTACAGTTTATTTATCCCATAATAGTCGTAAGATATTTTTGAGAAAAAAGAGAAATAAGCAAGAAAGCGTATGTACTCCATCACGCTTTGCAGGACTGTCATAAATTTTTACTTATTGATACTATTTTTGTGTGCAGTGCCAGAAACTGCTAGAAATCTAAAACGGTATATATGATAAGTGAAATGTAGACAACACTAATAAAAAGAAAATAATCCTTTTATATTATCTCAATGACTTATACGTAGGAAATAGTACAAAAAAAGTATCTTGATTTATATTTATATATTTATATTTATATTTACAATAATTATAACAATAGTACGATTCGATCGTATTATACAACACATCACATTGTCCTGATGTTGAGAAAAAACTGTAATAAATTTGACTGCGGCTTTTTTCTCAGCTGATTCCTGATGATCTGTAAATTATGATTTTGTCTTGGGAAAATATGCCTCAATTGAGAATCGATCCTTAACTAATGAAAATAATTGTTCAATTATTTTATCTTATAGAATAGAATGCAGCGTGATGCTGCACCCATTCAATGCAACTCATTTAATATCTATTCTTAAGATTCATCATG